>JBANCZ010004087.1:0-10962 GCA_037040025.1 Sphaerogastrella javana | reverse complement strand
CACATACACACACACACACACACACACTGTCATATATAAACATAGCGCAGTGTTGTTGTTGTTTCTGCGGCACGAACACGTTTAAATTGTTTTTGTTTTTCCTATTTGCTGTATAATCGAGACGAACAAACGCATCCTGTGGAACAGCTGCTGCTGCTGTTGTCGCTACTGCTGCTCCACTGCACCACTATGCCTCCGTACTCCGGTGTGTGTGTGTGTGTGTGTGTGTGTGCGTGCGAGTGTACATGTGTGTGTGTGTGAGCTGTCAATTGGCGTCCATACGCTCTGATCTTGGCCAGGGTCAACGCAATGTTTGACTTGGCTAATCAAACTGCGTCTGTGGCCAAAAAATATTCCTTCATTGTCATCCTGCGCCGTTTGGCACTCGCTGCTGCTTCTGCTGCTGCTTCTGCTGCTGCTGCTGCTGTTACTGTTGCTGCATCATCATCATCTTGGACCATCACCACCTTTCGGCCAGTAATTGCTGCCTCTCTCCGGTTTTATTGTTGGCTAACTACTGGCATGGCATGGCATGGCATCGCATGGCGTGGCTTGACTTGATTTGGCTTGGCTCTGACTCTGGCTCTGGTTCTGGCTCGGCTTGCCTGGCCGACTGGCTGACTGGCTGACTGGCTGACGGACTGGCTGCTGGCCACTTTTCTTGGCTGGCTACGCGTCGCTCAAAAGTCAGAGCCAAAGCCAAGTCAAGCTGCCCCGTGCCCTGTGGCCATTAGAAACAGCCACACGCACACACACACACACACACACATATATACGTATACGTCTAATGTGCGCACGGTGCCAGTGCCACTGCCGGAGCCGGTGACTGTGCCAGCTGCCCAGCTGCCAGTTGCCAATTGCCAGTTGCCAGCCTTTTGTTGGCTCACAACACCGACGCTACCAGTTTCTTGGCCAACTGACTGACGACTGCTCGCAGTCAGCCAACAGCAGCAGTAGCAGAAGCCCTCAGCCGGCAGACAGCAGCCGGCAACGGGCTGTAGCCGTAGACGTAGCCAGAGCTGCCTGCGTCGCTGCTGCTGCTGCTGCTATCGTTGCTGTTGTTGTTGCTGTTGTTGTTGCTCTTGTTGTTGCTCTTGTTGTTGTTGTTCTTGTTGTTGCTGCTGCTGTTGCTGTTGCTGCTGCTGCTGCTGCTGCTTTTTGTGTCGTCATCGTTGCCGCCTACCACTGGCCGGCACCTCATGCCTCTCTTTTGTGTTGCGTTGCCTTTGTCGCGTGCAATTCCAACTGGCTGCGCTCCAAGCTGCTGCCCTCTCTCCCAGATTCCCCACACCTCTGCCAGTCATGTTGCAGCACTCGTTACACCCATCGTGGCCGTCGTGTTGCCGTTGTCGTTGTCGTTGTCGTTCCTATTGCCATTGTCGTCGTTTGTTGTTCGTTCTCTGCCACGTCGTGCTCTGCTGCACGCTCAGAGACTGCTGCTGTCGCTGCCGCTGCCGCTGCTCGACTCGACTCGACTCGACTCGACTCTCTGCGCTCTCAGTTTTCCCCCAACAGAGTGCTCTTCATGAAAACCAAGGAAAAACAAAATTTCACTATTTCGAATTTTCACATGTGCCGCAAAGTTTTTACCGCGCGAAATGTTTTATTATCGCACATTTACATGTGCATGTGTTGTGTCCAGGCAAATGGGTTAGATTTTATACATACTAATGGGTATACACAATTCCTGGGACCAATTTTTATACTGAACGATCGTCATGATGCGATGCAACTTGTCTATTAACAAAATCATCGATCTATCTATGCTTATCGGCAGATTGTACAATAGTTTTCAATTTGAAATTTATTCTGCATATGGATTATTATTTTTATTTTTCTAAGAGGACAGCATTTCAATAGGCCCTGTTGAGTTACCATAAAGCTTTACAGCCACGATCAAAAGGGAAATAGAGTGATCACTTATGTAGTATGTCCCCGCTAACAGCGATCTAACAGAAGGTTAACATAGACTTGACTGCGTTCTGTTTTTCCTCTAGTGTCACACTCTTCTGTTTTGATTCTACTACTACTCATAGTAGTAGTAGAAAGATAGGAGAGAGAGAGAGAGAGAGAGAGAGAGAAGAGAGAAGAAAAGAATCAGGTGAACAGGGCAAAATGAAAAATCAGGGAAATAGGGAGAAAATTATTACAAACTTTACTTAAATTTGTGTTTAATTTCAGAATTGCGGAGCTCTCTACATGTTTTTTTCGTAGAAATTACCTTTAGCGTTCCACAGATCAGGTAAGTAGAAGCGGTAAATTCAAGTACTTGAACATTTTTGGCAAAACAGTCAAACGATTCAATTCGAAATTGTCTGAGTCTGTGACAATTATGAATGTGCGCGAATATGCATAGCGTAAAGTCCGCACCGATATATAAATAGATAGCTAAAGTTTATATAGCCATATGTGAGTGTACTCACACACACAGACACATATGTTGGACTTGCCTTTCAACAAGGGCATAAACGCAGTCATAAAATTAGAATTTAAATGAGGTAGTAAAACAAGAAAACAGAGACAAAAAAGAGACAAAAGCTCAGCAAGGAGTCAGTCAGTCAGCCAGAGCTTAATGAAATGCAAATGGTCAACAGGTTCCCAGCTACTGATGCCAATCAGTGTAAGTGTAGCAGAGCCTTGAGTATCAACCCCCAGCCCCCCTCCACCTATACCAACGACATACCGTGTTACCAATTGACTGTGAATACTTTGTGTGAGTTATGAGTGCGAGTGGCGCCAGTGTAAACATTTTATGCAATTGCATAAAATTTCCCTATAAAAGTTTGTGCAATGCGCTAATAAATTTCTAATAAATGCATGTTAAATAAAAGCCACAATGTTGTCCCCTGCACTAAAGGTTTCCACAATCACGGAGTGCTGGCAGAGGGGACTGGGCCAATGACCGTGTTAATTGAGCGACGATTATGTCGCTATTAATGGCCAGTGTTGGTTAACGCTGCAAAAACAGTGACAACACGTTGACCACAGCCCACAGCAGCACGTGCTGCCACTAGACAAACATGCATTGAACACCCACCCTCTAGCCACACCTTCCCCGCCCACACTACACAAAAACCACGCCCCAATTGATGTAGTAGTTTTTTGTTGCTGTCGCCGTGCTTCCGCGCGGCAACTAAACGTTTATTTATAGCCTAAACAGCTCCAAAGGACCAAAAATCCGCCACGAGCAAAATTCTCGAACCCCTTCAACCCTTCCACTCGCTGCTCTGATGCACTGGCTGTGCCACTTCAGCTAGACAAAGGCCAGTCCAAAGATAAACATACTCGTACGTTTCCAAATTGGGGCTAGAGTAAGAGCCACAACAATTGTTGCCAACTCTCTCTCCCCCCTCTCTCTCTCCCTCCCCCTCTCTCTCTCTCTCTCTCTCTCTCTTTCTCTTTCTCTCTCCCCTCCATACAGTGTAATACATGGGGTTTTTTTGGTCTGAACACATCTTGATTTTTGCCAAGCAAAACATTGCTCGAGCATTTACAGTGAGTGCTCAAAAGTAACAGCATTTGGTAATGTTAGTCACGTGGCCTTTGCTTGCCTTTGCCAAAATTACTGGGCAGCAGCGAGTTCCTCAGGTTCCACAGGTTCCACTCATCAATGCGACATCATTTGGCGCTCACTCTGTAATAATAATTGAAGAAAAAACATAAACGTGCACTAATTGACTACAGTCAGCTTGCAGTAATATTAATGTTTTAAATGTGCATTAGCAATTAACGGTCTGTTAAGTGAAATTCTGTTAACTGTCTGTTAAGTTAAGCTCAATTGCTGCTACGGCACTGTTCTCTCCCTCGCACTCAGCTGTTTGTTAACAGTTGGGAGCTCCTTGTCAACAACTGAGAACAGTTTGTCAACATTTGGGAACGGTTTGCCAATTGGGAGCTGTGTCTCAACAGTTGGGAACTGTTCGTTCGCTACAGTTGGCGCAGTTCGATTGTTATCGAGCTGAGATATCGAATTGAGTTAAAATTGATCAGCATTTACATAATTATTTAAATGAAAAGTTGAAGGTTTTGCACATGTGCAGCTTTAAAATACGCTTCCATGGATTAAAATGAAAACTGCTGATTAGATTTTTCCTTGAAGTATTTGCTAAACCTGCAATCCCTTTATGCTTATCTGGCTCAATGCCGGCTGCTCTTTTTGTTAACACATTCGAAAGGCGGAAATCCTTTGTTTTTTGCTGCCACAGTTAAATTGGTCGCTTTCTAATCGTCTTCCTGAAAATTAGCTTGCATTCATTTGTGCTTGGATGGTATTCTTTTTTTTGAGTTGATAATTTCCACAGGCGTGCACACACTTCAATAGAAAAACTACACACACACACACACACACACAACGATAGGAATTATCGAAAAGTTTTCAGGTCATTAAGTTTGTCGACAGATTCTGCAACAGCAGGAGACAGTGAAGAGAGCAAAATGTTGAATGAAGGTGCAAATAAAGTAAAGTCTAGAGCATAATCCCAATAGAAAAACAATTGAATAGTCAAGTATGCTTTGTTATAGAGACAATTAAAGTGTACTTTAGATACTTTATGCTATACAAAAGACAAGGCTCCACATTACATGAGAGCATGGGCTACAGGGTAGAGCAATTTAATGCACATATGCTAAGATTTATGTGTTTTGCTGGCTTCGTTGGGCCAAAGAGACATTTTATTTTGTACAACATTTTTTGCCCTCGCCCTCAGCGAGGCACCCAGCTTTTGGTTGGTGAGTGTGTGTGTCTAGCAGTCAGCCATAAAGAAACACTCATTCTGTCTTTATACCCTGGAAAAACAGAGTTCAATAGGCATACATATTATACATACATAAAAGGTGTTCCAAAGTCAATACAAGATTTCAATATGCCGCTACTTTTGCGCTAAAGTGTTAGTAAAAATGGAGCGTTATACGATAGAAGAACGTTTATTTATTATTGAACAATATTTCAAAAATAACGAATACTTGGTATAGGTTTATAGTCGGAATATTGTTTTAATTTTGTCAACTGACATTAATTGAAAACTTCAGGGAGACAGAAACCGTTGGAAATGACAACGCGACATTTCAGGAACCTCAATTCGACGTCTTAGACCAGGATTGCAAATTTCAATGAGTTCTTTACTTGACAAATTAAAGGATTTTTTCTCCATACGTACAAAATTTAATTGACACATCAACTGAAGCCCAATGAGCAAGCTCAGGGATGCACTACTCCATAAATAATTATATATCATGAAATTCAATAAAAAGCACAATCAAAAGCCTAAATATGTGTATGCTATTTAATTCAAATCTTGCGTTATTTTTGGGACATCCTTTATGTCACATTAACAGATAAGAAAGATACTTTAGAATTGCATTAAATTAATAGATTATAATAAAAAATATGAATGGATTATATACAGGGTATATTGAGCCGAGCATGCCCTACTCGCGGGCTTGGCTTGTTACTTACATAAATGCTGTCACGCTGTGCATTCTGGCATTTGAATGCATGAAATTGTTTTTGTCGCATTTTGGCATCCTTCGCAGAAGGATACGAATTCTGTTCGAATACTTCGCCCTCGGCCTGTCAAAGGGCAGCCGATTTTTTATTTGACTTTTCCTATTTGTATCTCGTTTTTGTTTTTCCAACATTCAGCGTTCACTTGGCATCGCGATAGCGCCAGTTATTGTTAGCTAGAAGGTGGGAGCACAGTGCAAATATCGGCCAATGCGTCAAGGAATGCCTGCTGATGGTATAGTCTCAGCCCAAGAGTCACGCTCTGCGCATATTAATTTGATTGTCTCGGACTCTGGAACTATGTCTGAGTGTGCGGGTGAATGTTCGGATGAGTGTGTAGTGTCTGTTAGGTCGGTCAGCTCTGTCTTGTTGGCTGCATCTGCATGCAGAATGCGTTTGTTAAGCTGAAAAAAAGTTAAACAGCAACAACATTTTATGCATTCAGCATGCGATGCAAATACCCTAACAATTTGTTGTCCAATCGTTGGTCTTGTTATTGTTGTTGTTGTTGTTGTTGTTGTTTATCAACCAAGTGAAAAATCAGGGCAAACTATTGCCGTGTATGCAAATTGTGAAAGTTTAACTGTTGAATGCATTGCGCTGCCAAAGCTTCTGCCAATGCTTTGATTTCTTGATTTATGCTAGCTAACTGCTAAATTGTCTCACATAGAACCACTTGATTTACCTAAATCCTGTTGCCCGTAATATGGCCAAGATGATATAGGGTGTCCCAAAATTAACGATAGACTTCAATTTGCTGCAGTTTATACCGATTATTCGCAACCGATTAAAAATATATTGACCTCTGACAGTTTATACATTAAAGTGTTCTTAACCGATTAAAAATATATTGACCTCTGACAGTTTAAAGTTAGATATAATAGAGAGTTATGCTATAGAACATGTTTTCAATATTGAAAAATATTTTTAAAAAATGTTATGATTGGCAGCTAAAGTTCGAAAATTTCAATTTTGTCAACTAAGATAGTGTGATTTGACTCAATTAGATTTCTTTTTAGGGGGTTATTTGAACAACTGATAACAGCCCACACATCGCGTTCCTTAAAGGAAGAGATTTACCACTGCATCAATGAAATTCACCCACATTTTGACAGAATGTTAATGAAAATTTCGACAACGAATGCGTATGTGTATGAGAAGTCGTGGAGGTCATTTGCTTTACTTTATACTTTACTTTATACTTTATGATACAATAATAAACTTACAATTACTAGACTAGGAACTTTGTTTTCTAATTGATTCAAATCTAATTTTTACTCTGGGACACCCTATATAACTTTAAAGTACTTTGAATACAAAGTATGGAAAGCATCGAAATGTTCTAAAATTAAATAGAAAGAATTGAAACTTCCACCGTAAGTTGCACCCGACTCTCAGTTTTAGCCACGTAATAGTATGATCCATTTACTTGTTATTCAAGTACTTAGTACTTCACCTAATGCATTTTCATTGATCTTCCGTCTTAAATCTGTGCCTGAGCCACAACACCCTTTCGAATATCTTCCACTTAGTGCAGTATTTTCGCCTGTGTCAGAGCAACTTCAGAGAGAGTGAGACAGTGGAAGAGTCGCCACGCCGACGACAGATTTGCAACAGGTGTAGACGCCCAGACGTATTCATAACCGATGTGTATTAATAGCATGCGTGTGCTGACACGCCTATACATATATATAGCAGCATATAGTACAGAGTCTGAGTCAGATTAAAGCAGCCAAAAGTTAAACATATATACACACAGAAGAGACAATGCTCTATACAGTTCGTATGAGGCAGAAGTCAACGTTCTTCAATAGCTCCATTGTATCACTGGGGGTTATGGCCAAAAACCGCAACATTGCGACACAAAACACTTGAACGAGCAGCAGCAGGAGCAACACCAGCAGGAGCAACTCCAGCAATCCCAGCGACGGCAGCCGCAAGAGCTGGAATACTTTGATTCAACTCTTTCCCTTTGGACAAGCAGTTTTTTGTTTGAGTTATTTTACGAGTTTTATTGGCTTTTATTGGCAACGAGATTTGAATTTTTCAAAACGACACTTGCAATGCACAGACAGACACCCACCAAACCCCTCTCCCCATTCACCCCTTTGCCTGCTCCTAATCGCTGCGCTGCTGTCGCGTAGTTAGTCATTTTTTACGACCTCTCATATCGCATTGCTACAGTTGTTGTTGTTGTTACTATTGTTGTTGTTGTTCTTGTTGTTGTTGTTGTTGTTGCTGTTGCTTGTGGCCTGCAGGTCTAACAGGTGTCGTATGTCGTACGGTGTGTGTTCTGTGTCGCGTGTGTCATATGTGTTTTGGCCACATAACTTGCCGCTGATTGCAGTTTTATGGACAAAGTTTTTTGGGGGATCGCTTTATAGTCGAGCAATACCCTTTTTTTTCTCTCGTTGGTTAGCGATAACGAAAGTCAAGTGCTAATTAACTGTGCCATAAAACGTTTAGACCAGGCCAACAATCAAAGCACTCGCAAAAAAGGCCAAATAACAGCCGCCATTTGGAGTGTGCCGCATAATGGCAGCCGCAGACAGATAGACAGACAGTCTGACAGACAGCCTGCTAATTTTCATGCACCATTTAAGGGGCGAAATCTTCTCAGGATAAGCCGTCAAAGGAGTCAGACTGTCAGCATCAACACTAGTTATACCCTGTAAAATATATGAAAATCGTCAGGATACTTTAAACTAGAAGTAAAAGCTTGAAAACAAAATTATCACAAGAACAAATATTTTACCAAGGAACGAAACCAAAACTGAAACCGTAACCGTAACCATTATTCCAATCTATCAAAGATCAAATCCGAATCGGGAAAGTTACTTTCATTTTTGAGAATGAAGCCAAAACAGAGACCGAACCCTTAACCATTTTTAAAATCCGAAACTGTAACTAGAACCGATGTTTCAATCTATCAATGATCAAAACCGATATGGTTTCATTCCTGGAAATGAAGCCAAAACCGAGACCGTAACCATTAAAACCGTTTGATTTTTAAAATCCAAAATCGATATTTCATTTTATCGAAGATCGAAACCGATAGCAGATCATTTATTCGGTTTTTTTCCCTGATCATTACGATTGTTCAATATTATAGATTTTATTATTATATGCTCTCTATAGCATATCTCTTAGTCGAATACTGTTTTCATTCACATTTCAACTGTTTTCTGATTCTGTTTGGCTGTCGCATCACGAATTCACTAGACAACTCTTTTATTTTATTTGATGTTCTCATTTGATTTTTTGTTTTTGTTCTCTGTGGTTTTTTTTTGTGGCTTTCCTTAGTTTCCAATGCGGCATGTTGTCAGCCTCCTTTGGACTACTTAAAATTCAGTGACTGACATAAACATCCTTAAGCAATCCAGTCAACAATGCCAAATGCGCTTTAACGATATGTCAGACAGAAGAGAGAGAGAGAGAGAGATATAGGGAGAGCCAGAGAGGGAGTGAGAGAAAAGGAAAATGAAAGAGATAGTAAGAGAGAGAGATTAGAGCACCAGAAATGCCAAAAGCAATTAATTTGCTTCAGTTTTTGGCGCAAGGAAATCTTTGCTTTCTTGTTGCCAGCAAATGCAATAATAACCACAATAAAATTTTATAAAAATGAACATTGCATGGTTATAGTCACATGTATATACATATACAGTCGACTCTCGATAATTCAAACCTTCGATAATTCAAACGCCTCATTAATTCAAAGCTAGCACGAGTTACCCACAAAATCTCTTGATGTTTCGAACTTTTTCCATACATTTTTATGCTCTCGGTAAATCAGTGCCATTAAAAAAACTACGCTATAACTCGAACTAATCGGCGTCGAACACTCTATAATTTGAAGTTGAAGAGAAAAAGAGGTAAATAAATAAGTAAATAAATTCCTGAGTTAAACAGAATTTAACTACGCGTTGTCCAAACTCATTTGAGACAAACGCGCGCATTAGTTTTTTTTAGTTATGCTGTTGGTCTTTCGTCGGTATGCAGCTAACAAATTTGTGTAAATTATGAGGCCTGGAAATTAAAAATGTTTCGCGGTTTCTGAAAAGAAGAAGTTAATCGATACATCACAACCTTTGCCGGAATTATCATTTGAGGAACCAAAATCTTCATTCGATACCTTGAAAAGCTTCTGCCTCCAAAACAAATGTGATGAGAAAACGCTCTAGTCACTTTTTGATTTAAAAGCAATTACTGAGAAGACTAAGCAGCAGCAAGGTTCTTTAAATCAAACAAGTATAACTCAGTTTTTTGGCAAAAGGAATTAGTCCAAATTGTAATCAGTTGCATGTACATGAATGTATGTACATACCTCTTAAATTTTGTATGTAATAAAACGTTGTCTCTGAACCATTTAATAATTCAAACTCTCGATAATCCGGAGTGTTTTGAAGATCCCCTGGAGGTTGGAATTATCGAGAGTCGACTGTATATAGTATATACATCTTATAATAAAGGCAGCCAGCGGCATCGGCAACAAAGCAAACAATAATTTCCCTCATATATAAAAACAAGCGCGCATCTCAGCCCAAGGACGATGCTTTACAAAGGACGAAAGCTGTGCATGTGAGTGTGCGAGTGTGAGTGTGAGTGTGAGTGCGAGTGTGAGTGTGCGAGTGTGTGTGTGGGCGATACTAAGGCAGAAACGGATGTACAAATTGCAAAACATAATTCAAATTGTTTGACTTTTTTGACAATGACTGCGGCAGTGCCATTTCGCTTGCCACTTGCCACTTGCCACTTGCCACATGCCACTTCACTGCGTCTTTGTGCCGCTGCTCCACTGCAAGTGATCCTGGCCAAGTGCTTTTATCTGAGCATATGTGTGTATATGCCTTTGTGTGTGTGTGTGTGTCTCTCTCTCTGCGTGTGTTTGTGTGTGTGTTTAAGCTGGCGCCGTTGCTCTGTGGCATTTTTCTAGTTTCGCCTCGTGTTTTTGCTGGCTTCTGCTGTTTATTTAAGCTGCAAGCGAGTGCAGTCTGTTGGGATGAGTTCAGTTTAAAGTTATTAACTTGGCTTTGTGTTACACTGCATGCGAGTCACCATTAATTAGCCGAAAACTGTCGCAAACTGCGCTTAAAAAGCAATTAAGTGTGATTAGCATAAGTTGCCAACCATTTTGAATTTCCGGGCGCCGCCTCCTAAACCATTGCACACGTTTGGACTGCAATTGAATAGATTTTCCAAATTAATGGGACACTCATCGTTTTCAGTACAGCAAACTTTTATTGCACCCTCGAAATTTCCTGGTGGCCCAAAAAGAACCAAAAAAAAAAAGAAGCAAAAGAAGGAGTGGCAGACCCCAAAATGTATGTATATTCTTGATCGGGAAGAGCAGCGGAGTCGATTGACCTTAAATTTACCCTTTGCGTCGTTCATTTGTTGCACCGGTGACCCTTCAATAGTGACAGCCGGTGGCGTTTTGCGACGGAGCGTGAAACATACGT
>JBANCZ010004086.1:0-10963 GCA_037040025.1 Sphaerogastrella javana | reverse complement strand
CATCGACGCTCTGATCCGTAACGCCGCTAGCAATGTCCAGGAGGCGTCGTATCTGTCGCTTGCGCACATGCGCCGCCGAGCTGCAGGCGGAGAGAGTGGTCAGCGCAAACTCAATGTCCTGTGCGGGCTCATGGTGCTGCAACGTGGCCACCAGGTCCTGGCCATGAAAATGCTTCGGATCCTTGCACAACGAGCCCAGTGCGAGCACATAACGCGCCAACTTGTCCAAATTCAATGGCCTGGGCAGCGTATGATGACGATCCAGCATGGCCAGTATCTCAATCTCCATCTCCTTCACGGAGAGCGTGTCCTCCAGCTCTTGTATGATCTGCATGTGTCCATCCGCACTTTCGTTCGGATCCCGACCGCCCGACAACTCCTTGGCCAGTATCACCACATGCGTATCATTGCCCCAGCCATAATCCGTGGCCCGTTTCTCCTTCAGCCAGTCGAGTGCTCGCAGTATCGCCTCCTGTTCCCCCTTGGTCAGTGTCGGTGCACCAAAACTCTCATGCGGCTGCTGCTCTGCCGTCGCGCCAGTTCCGTTCATTGTGGACGACGCTGTGGCATCAGCTGTGCTCTCCAATTGTTGCTGTTGTTGTTGCTGCTCGTTGCCTGTGCTGAAGCTGTTCGCTGCACTGCTTGCACTGCTTACACTGCTTGCAGTGGTTGTTGTTGCCGATGCAGTATTAATGCTGCTGTTGCTGCTATCGATATCCTCATAGCTGGCTTCGTTGTTGTTGTTATAATTGTGGTTGTTGTTGTTGTTGTTGTTGTGAAGATTCTTCAGGTTGTTGTTGCTGTTGTTGTTGTTGCTGTTGTTGTTGTTGCTGTTTGAGTTGCTCGCATTGGCATTTGCATATTCATTAACCAGCGGCGGCGCTGCTGTTGTTGGCGGCATTGAGCCACTGCCGACGCTACCGCTGCTGCCCATGATGCCATCGCTAGCGCCAGCGCCAGCTCCAACATCGCCTGCGCCATTGGGCGTCGACGCTAGCGTAGCATTTTCGCTTAATGCCAGCGCCGGCAGCGCAGTCAGGCAACTGGCGATAAGCAGCAGCAACAGCAGCGGCAGTGAGGGCATCTCTATTCCTCTTCCTCTTCTTCCTGTTGTTGTTGTCGTTGCTGTCAGTATGGCTTAGCTGCTCAGTCAACTGGAAGAACAGACGAGAAATGAGAAAGCAAAAAGTCACTGGCTGAGCAATAATAGGAGTAATGGGAAGAGGCAGCAGTAGAGGAAGAAGCACAGGTAGAGGCAGAGGTAGCGGCGGAGGCAGAGGTGGAGGCGGAGGAGGAGGCAGAAGCAGTGTACAGGCGTTGCCTTGAACTGAATTTGCACTGCACACAGAGTGAGAGGGAGAGAGAGAGAGAGAGGAAGAAAGAAGAGAAGTGACACGTAAATTGCAATTGCATATTACATTTTGCCAACGTCATGCATTTATCGATAATTATGATCGATATGACGCACATCTATAGCTGCTTTAGCTTCCAGTGTATGTGCATGTGTGTGTGTGAGTGTGTGTGTATGTGCCGCCCAATGCCTGTGTCAATTAGTCATAGGAGGAAGCAAGCAGTGGGGAAGTAAGCAAGCTAAATACATAGCAAGCAGTTGCTTTGGAAGCAGTGGGTAGGGCAAGCAGTAGAAAACAGAAGCAATGGCAGCAATTTCAGCGCCATTGTTGTTACTGTTGTTGCTGTTGTTGTTGTTGCTGTTGTTGTTGCTGCTGCTGCTGGTGTTGAGTGGTAGACAGAAGAGAACAAAAATAGGAGCAGCTGTGGGAGCAGCCATGTTTGTTTTTTGCCTTTTGGCCTCGCCGAACAATAAAAGTTAATTAAGTGGCAACAAAAGTGTTTGCTGGCGCTTACATAATGCGATAAAACAATAAAAGTGTACACACACACACACACACGAATATGTGTACATATATATGTGTATGCCTATGAACAAATTAAATGCTACTGCAGCGGTGGGATAGGGACAACAACAGCAACAACATGAGCGGCCGCTGCCGGAAAGCATACAAATTAACAGCAAGCAGTGCAGCAGCAGCTTATAATGAACTGCATCCCACTGCACTGCTTCCTGCACTGCCCACTGCTTACTTGCTCGCTCTCCCTCTCTCACACACTCCCCTTCTCACACACTCTCTCTGTCTTGCCTTCTCTCTCTTTCTGTGCACTTGCACAATCTGAAGTTCATTATGCTGCCCGCCGTGTTTTGGCTTTCCCTTACCTGTCACTGCGCTCTCGCTTCCACGCCCACTCTCTTGCACAAACACACTCACACTCTCTCACTCGCACAAAGAAGCTGTATTTGTAATGTTATTGCTGCTGCTGCCGCTGTGCTGCCTCTGCCGCTGTCGCAGTCGCTGTCGGCTTCGTAGTTGTCGCTGCCGTTGCCGCTGCCGTCTTTGTTATTGTTCTCCTTGTTGTTGTTCTCCTTGTTGTTGTTGTTGTTGTTGTTGTAGTCTTGTCACTGCTGATGTCTATTGATTTTTTGCTAAGCCCCTAAAAGGACTAAGTGTACTAAAAGGCGACTGAGCAAAATACTGCTTGCTTTTGTATTAGTAGCTGTTATTCACACACACACACACACACGCGCGCACACAATCAATAAATTATGAATGACTAATTCGATTTGATGTTGTTGTTGTTGCTGTTGTTGTTTGTTTGTTTGTTTTGCCTTTTTTTTATGTAACACAAAATAGAATTCCGATTACTGTTAGAACAGTAGCAGCTGCTGTTGTTGTTTAGTATTATTAGTATGCAATTATATTAACTGTAATTAAGTTCTACGTGATTTCAATTCGCTTATAACGGTTTGCAGTAATAGTAAAACATTGCGGCCGCTGCACACACAACACACGAGCGCATGCACACGCACGCACACGAATGCACAAGCACACGCACACTAACACTAACACTAACACACACTCTAACTCTGACTCAGAGTGCGACTGCGACTGAGACAGAGAGAGAGAGAGAGAGAGAGCGAGAGAGTGAGACTCAGACAGCTGTTTGACTGCTTGCCTGTTGGCTGCGTGCAAAAAGGATAAGAAAAAAAGGCAACGGTACGCTGCGATGTTTCTGTAATTACTGCTGCTGCTGCTGTTGCAGTGCGTTAACAGTGTTGGCTGCTGTTATTGTTGTTCCTACTGCTGTTGTTGTAGCTGAAGTTTGCGTTGTTGTTGTTATTGTTTTAGCTTGACATTGCTTTGATTTGTTATTGTTGTTGTTGTTGAGAATTGTGTGATCGCAACGGTGTTGTGTGGCGGCTGCCGTCCGCTCTCGACTGACTGCTGTGTGTGTTGCCAGGACCGCACGCATTGCTGTCTAGCAGAGTTGCCACTGGTTGCACACACACACACACACACACACACACAGGGACAATGCGCAGGATGTGCGCGCAGAGTGGCAACGCCAAAGTAGGGATACGTGCATTGGCTAAGTTTGCCATTGGGTTGCTACACACACTAACGCCATCCACCTTAAGTTGAATGTCTGCGCTGCGCTTGGCTGTTGGTTGTGGCACTCGCTAAGTGGAACTTAACAGAGAAGTGTCTAAACAAAAGCCATTGAATGTATATGGGTGTACGTGTGTGTGTGTACGTGCGTGTAAGTATGTGCGTGTGAGTGCTGAGCCTTGCAAAACGATATGATTTTAAAAAAAAATAAATATTAATGGTAATAATTAGTATAATAATTCTGCATTCATCATACAGAGCTTAAACGCACATGTGCCCAGGCTAAGCTGCTAATGGTGTGCGACTTGGCTGCGCTTAGCGGAGCTACAATCCACACAAAGACAGAACTGTTATGCAGCAAGCACAGGGCCGTTATGCGGCGCAAAAATTTGAAAATTTTGTAAAAATTTATTGCAAAAATAAAAAAAAAAAATGGTATAGGGAAACGTTTTAAGGTTTGCCACTGTCCCGGCCACGCCTTGTCAGCGGGAATGGACCGCCCAGCTAATAAAGCGGGCTGTGTTTCTGTATTCATTTCGCGCTGTAATTTGATATATTTGAGGCAAAAAACCGCACAGCGTCCAGAGCATCATCAAGAGCGGCAGCGGCAGCGGCAGCCATCAGGCATCATCAGACTGATTTTGTGATTCCTGAATCCTGTCATACAACAGCTAATATATCGCTATGCCCCGTATACTGATTGCCTATCGTTATCCCGCTCCTCCTCCTTCTCCTCTTGGTCCTCTTCCTGATCGACAACGCTGCAATTAAAAGAACAAGCGGCATAGCGGCTGAGCATATCGCTTACCCAAGACAAGACCCCGAGACAATAGCACAGCCCCAACCCCAGACACAGTCCACAGGCAAAGGCAAAGGCAAAGGCTAAGGCAAAAGGGAAGTGGAATGAGTGGATTGAGTGGAATGAGTGGAATGAGTGGAATGAGTCTTGGCTGATTGAGCGTCCTGCGGCTGCCCATTGTGCAAGTTATGACAGGCGTCCTCCTTGGCTTTCAGCGAATGAGAGAGAGCGGGAGAGAGAGAGAGAATGATGGGAAGAGAGAGAAAGAGAGAGAGAGAGAGAGAAAGAGAGAGAGAGAGAGTCGGGCAACTTCAAATAAAGCTTTTGTCTGCCGTAGTCTTTGCCACAGCTGCTGCCGCTTCTGCTCTTGCTCCTGCTGCTGCTGCTCCTGCTGCTGTTGCTGATGCTGTTGCTGTTGCTCCTGCTGGCAGAAGTCTTAGCCGGGGTCAGCACCTTGCGCCTGAGCGCTGAGCTCTCCATTTAACGCACAATTTGCGGGCGACAATTCAGCGTCAATTATCCTTGTAATCCTAGACAACTCTTTAGCGGCGCCGCCAGCTCCTAAGCTGAGCTGCTTAGCGGCACAAACTGCTCTAGAGGAAGAGAGAAGGAGTGGGAGAGGGAAAGAGAGAAAGAGAGAGGGAGAGAGAGGGAGAGGGAGAGTATAGACACAGCGATAGAGAGACACAGGGACAGAAGCGAAGAGAAGGACGTGCGCACTAACACAGCCTGCGGCTGGTCGGGTTCTCAGGGCCGAGTCCTTTTCTTGGGGCAGGACACGCATTGGGTAATTTGTCGATTGTTGGTTTCCGCCTCGAAACAGCAAAACAAAACAGAACGTAAAAAGCGAAATGCGAAAAGAGAAAAGAGAAACGAGAATAGCGAAAAGGATATGCAATTGTGCCGTGGGTGCGCGCCGGTAGAGATCGACAGCCGCTGATATCCTTACCATGGCCTGAGCAATATTCGGCAAGCCAATTACGTATAGATCAAGCGTGCTCTTCCTCGCTCTCCAGCTCACTCTCTCTCCTGCTCTCTCTGGGATTCTCTCTTGCTGTTTGTTTAGCCGCTGCAAGTATTTATTCAAGCCTTGGGTGCAGCACCCAATACAATAGAGCAAGGCAGCCTTGAGCTATTATCCTGCCAGAGCGCATTAAGGAGAGTGCGAGGGAGAAAGACAACGATAGAGAGTGCGTAAGTGATAGTAAGAGAGCGAAAGAGAGTCACAGAGAGCGAGAGAGAGAGGGAGGCTTTATAGAATTTCAAATTTTTTTTGGGTGCTCGTTTTGCATTCTTCAAGCTGGAAATATTTCTATTCAGGTTTTTGCCCTTTTACGCAATCGTAGCAATTGTCCTGCATATCTATGAGTGTGTATGTATGTGTGTGTGTATGTATGTGTGTGTATGTGTGTGTGTGTGTGTATGTGTGTGTGTGAGTTTGCTCTGGGCGTTGAGCAGATGATGCGCCTGATGTTATCTGTTTGATAAAAAAAAACACAAAACAAAATACAAAACTAAACAAAGAACTAGGCAATGAAAGGAAGAAAGAGGAAAAAAAGGAGTGCAGCGAATCGCAATGAAAACAATAAAAACAAAACAACAAATAACTAAAAAATACAATTGAGAAACACAAATAGACATGGATATATTATGAGAAATAGAGCAAGAGACCGTGGGAGGGACTAAGAGGGAGGGATATAATGAAAGCAATGATAATGATATCAGAAAGTAATACAGATAATGGGAATCGTTGCATCACAGCCGCCGATCGCAAAATATATATCAAATGCTGCTACTTCCAATTTCGCATTAATCCTCATCTCAAAACCGGAACACCGTCAATCTTGAAAGTTGCTTAAAAACAAATCAAACTGCTTTAAATTGTTTTGAAATTTCTTAAAAATTGTTCTAAAATTGCTCATAAAACAAGCGCACGGTGATAATGTACTTTCAAAGCTTTTGGAAAATTTTCAAAGTTCATCTGGTGCTTACAATTTTAAAACGCTTTAAACAAAGAAGCTTTCAATGCTTAGAAGCTTCGAAAGCACATTTAGAGCTTTTTATAAAGGGAAACAATACCATGTTTGGTATTTATTTTATGAATCAAAAAAGAATTTAAATAAAAGTTATTGACATTGTTTCAATAGTCGAATCATTGTTTAGATGGAAAAGCCCCTTAAAAGCTTTGTATTTGAAAGGGATAATAAAAAGGTATACAAAGGGATTGGATGATACTTAATATAGTTCATTTCAATATTGATCTAACGATTGTAACTTCAAATTTTGTGCTTTGTTTTACTTTGAACTGTTAAAAAGCTCATTAAAGCAAGCAGAAAGCTTCTTTAAAATCGCATACAAATGGTACTAAAAGAGAAATCTATTATAAATATATATGCACCTATTCTATATTATATTATGAGTATTTTTACCATATCCCCTTAATTTGCAACGAGGCTCAGAAGAGAAGCAACGACAACGGCGAAAGCAATCAAAATACTTTCGAAACTGCTTGAAATATGAGTAAATTAATATTGTACTGGTTTGAAGATTTTCGAATCAAAGGATTAGGCTTCGTCCTATGTCATATATATACATTATGCCGCCGTCATGTACCTCAAATGCGTGGAGCGATTTAAAACCCCCAGCGAAGGCGTAGCAAATTGAAGGGCAATGCAAATAAACATATGGAGTATAAATTTGCACCCCATGTCAAGAACCTTAAATGTGGGTGGAGGGTACTGGGCGGGGATAGTCCCCTGTGGATGAGCCATTGGGGCAATATGGGAAAAGCAGGCGACATGTGTCGAACAGACGGGTCTGTATTCTGAAGTATATAGGCAGCCTAGTCGACTTATATAACCCTGAATGCCTGCTCTGCTATTGTCCTTATGTCACTTGCTCTTCTCTCTTTCTCTCTCTCCCTCTATCCCTCACTCTCCCTCACTCTCCGTCTCACTCACTCTGCGATGATGTGTGTGTTTAAGGATACGAACAAGTGCGCACAACGACACCCAAACACCTAAAAACAGCAGGCAGTACTACATCGAATGAAAGAGACAGGCACGGAGAGTGAAAGAGAGATGGAGTAAGAGACTCCGGACTGACAGCAGGAATGGCAGGACGAGCTAACTACGTAGTGGATCCACGAATTCCGCCGGGAGTGGTTTTAGTGGTGACAAATGCCTCGCTGCACGGTTCTTGCTCACGCTGTCGCTCTATACCCTAGCACTAAATCCATTTTCAATCTCTGGATCTATCGATTCAACAAGCGCAAGGAATTTTAGATACTATTTATATATAAATATAAATATATAGATATACGTATATAAGGATTTACGTACTTCTATATAGGTCTATAAATTTTTAGTTGAGCCTTGCCAAACTCAGCTTCCCGCTTAGGTATTCCTATTCTTATTCCTATTCAATATTCTACCGATATATCAATCGAAAGTTGAGGTTTTTGGTTTCCAAAACTTTTAAGTTTCATTTGTTCGTCAAAGAAAATTCGTTATCATATAATAATGAATACTTTTTTTTCGAGATTTAATGTTTTGGAAAATATATTTGGGATGTTTCGATATGTACATACGCATCATCATACCCAATATACCATTATTATACATCCTCTTATACGCCCAAGATTCATACATTGTATCTACTCATAAAAATATATATTATATGTTGTGTTTTATTCAGTTTAAAGGGTATAAACGACACAGCATACCCTATGCGACAACACTTTCTTGTTGTGTCTCTTTGGTGCTAGGCTAAAGGCTCCAACTAAAGTGAACTGAAGCCAAATGAAGCAGCGAGGACGTCAGACACAGGCACAGACACACACACACACACACACACATACACACACATACGGATACACACACACACACATACTCACACAAAGGGGTGGCTAGAGCAGAGCACAAAAAATCCTGCTACCCTAAAAAAACCCCCCCCAAAAGTCTACGTCTGCCCAACCCTAAGCACACGCTGTTGCCCTTTAGCCATGCACCAACTACCAGCTTCTACTCAGACCTCGCAGCCAGCACACACAGAGAGGGTGGCTAGGGTAACGGTTAGCGGGTAGAGGGTAAAGGATAGGGGGTAGTGGGTGGGGGGTGTTTGTGCGCCGGGTTGGTTGGTTGCTCTACATAAGGGCGGGTTTCCTCCGGGTAAAGGCAACAGAGTAGAGGGTTCTCGGGCTGTGCTGTAGTGCTGGGTTGCCGCGATGCAGGGATGCGGGGGGTACCGGGTCACCGGGTGCTGGGTTCTGGCTGGCAATGGCAATGGCGATAGCGATGGCGATGAAAGGCAAAGCAAAGCGCTATAAGAGCAAATATGGCTGCCAACACCCGAATCCGACACGTAAAGTGACGCGTTAGCTGTGCGTTGTTGCTATGACAACCCTGGCGCAGGTTCACGGCTTTTAGCTACGGCTATAACTACGACTACGTCCGGAACATCAAAAAAAAAAGAGAAGAAAGAAAGGAAAAAAAGAGGATGGAAAAAGGGAAAAGTAAAAAAGAAAAAAAAAACTACGGGTAAAATGGTCGCAGAAACTTTTCCTTCTTTTTACATCGTTTCAATTTTTTCTTGTTTTTTTTTTTTCAGGGTTGCTGTACTGTTTGGGGATTTGTCGTACGTTCGTTAATAAAGTTGCTCAACTGACCAGACGGACGAGTGGACTGACGGCTGGACGAGCGGCCGGACGGACGGTCGGACGAATGGACAATTGGGAGCTAAGACGGATGGAGTATGAAGGGACGGTCATATAGAGTCGGTTGTCGGTTGTCGGTTGTCGGCTGTCGGTTGTCTATGCTGCAGTGAGGCTTTATCTATCGGTCAGCCAAAGTGAATACACACGCCATAGGGTGCCCATCGTCATTGGCTTGCATTTAATGAGATTTTTCCTCCCTTTTACCTTTCACCTTTTGCCCTGTTTCTATTCTCTTTTTCTGTTTTTTTTTTTCGTTTGTTTTTCTTTTTTGTTTGATTTTGCCTCTTGTGCTATTTGTCGTCCAGCCTTTTCGTTCACTATTTTTTCTTGACTGTTTTCTGTTTTTGAAATATTTTTCGGCGCGGTTTAAAGCTCACTCAATATGATAGGTGAAGCAAACGGATTGACAGACGTTTTACTTTATCAACTTTTTCATAACTTTTGCGACTTGTTCGACCTTTGCAACTCTGAGAAGCACGCAGAACGACCCCACTGGCAACAGCGACTGCTGTCTTCTACATTATGCCAAAGCCAACTAATATGGTATAATTAGTTCTCTGTCGTCTTAGACGGCATCGATCATGGTGCTCCACTTGAATCCAATCGATGCATCGTATTTAAATCGATTAATCGAAGGTAGACTGAACTCCTTTCATTCCTTTAAATTTACTATCCTTTGATAATGTGGGAGATTTTTGTGAGATTGGATTATGAATGGAGAAGAACCTGTAATTAAAATACATGTCTCTATATAATGTCATATATCTACAGATCTAAGTTTGTACGTCTTTAAGCTCGCTCAATTGAATCTTAGTCTAGTATTATAATGATAGCTGTATGTTTAATTGTAAAGGAGCCAAAATGATTGAAGATTAGCTGGTCTAATTGAGAAAAGAATACAAATGCAGCTGCAAAATACTTTTAGCTTTTACCTTTTATATGAGTAACTGAATTCAGAGTCGCAAGTTCCAAGTTCCGAGTTCAGGGCTTTGAGCTCTTTGGCATGGCTAATCAGCATTGCAATTTGACTTTTCTGCTTCGTTGATTTGGTTTTAATAAAGTGCAAACCCATTGAAGCAGCACCACGACAGTATGGTGCACCAAGCGGTTAAAGGGTTACGTTGGGATGGAGGTAGAAGCTGTGCCTGCAGCTGGTAGAAATCTTTTGTTTAGCATCACTCGAGGAAATGAGCACGTTAAGCACATGAGCATGGACATGAAAGTGCTACCTCGACTGCAGGCTACGAACTGCGACAGCGAAAATGAGTACCCAACTGGGGACTACATACATATATATATGTATATATATATATATGTATACATATGTACATAAATATATATACATCGTATGCACGTACTTACACAGAAAGAATTGGGGATAGCAAGAGTGCGGAGTAGAAATGGCATGACATGGTGATGACAGACGTTGTAGCTTGTCACAAATTTACAACATCAATGGCATCCACAGATACGTTTATCAACTTCCCCTTCCTCTTCTCGTGTCTCTCTGCGTCACTGTCTTCTCTCTCTCTTTCTCTATCTCTTTCTCGCTTTCTCTATCTCTTTTCGTCTGTCGAGTGCCTGTTACAGTTGGCAATGCGCAGTTCATCATATTGACACATGTCCTTTGAAAGGCAAAGTTAACACACACACATCCACTCACTCGCATTCACACTCATAGTCTCTCTCAGAATCATGCTCACACATACAGCTCCGCTTGCACCTACACCTACATCTACGCCCACTTGCACGCTACCACTTAGATCTTGTTGTTGTAATTATGCGGCTTGGCACAGACAAGCAGAAAAAGTGCAGAAGAAGCGGCGAAATAACGCCATCAAGGAAGTGCACAAGTCGAGTGTGCCTGTTTCAAGTATAGAGAATATTATAAAGATAGGTACATAGATAAATAGATACATAGATACATAGATACATAGATACATAGATACATAGATACATAGATACATAGATACATAGATACATAGA
>JBANCZ010004085.1:0-10966 GCA_037040025.1 Sphaerogastrella javana | reverse complement strand
CATATATATATATATGTATATATGTATATATGTATATATATACATATATATATATATACATATATATATACTATATATATATATATATATATATATGTATTTCCATATATATGCATATGGATTCTATAGTATTTTTAATACAACTGTGATTGACGAAAATAATTTATAATTAATAGAACACGTTCTGCGAATAACATTTTGCACCGTTCATATCTTCATTTTCAATCTAATACATTTCAACAACTGAAAAATGACGAAATATAGTTTTGTAGGAAGCACAGATATGATACGTATTAGCCAGCCTTCGTACGTGCATATTATAGCATATAACTTATTATTTGAATCTTCACTACTTTTAATGCAGCATGTTAGGATAGGAAGAACTATGTGTGACAATATAGCTTAAGCAGTGTGGAGTTTAATATTAAAACCCCCCACGACACTTGTGCGATAGGAGTTTGAGAGGTGATGTGTCGATTATAGTGTAATAATATACAATACATCAGTTTCGTTTTAAGTTTCAGGTTCCACAAGTAATTTAAATTTGCTCTATTTAGAGTCTAGTATGATAGACTGTATTAAAGTCCACTGTGAAGCCATTATACGGTGGATCTGATTGCTATAGCAAATACCCAACATTGCATATTTAATAAAACCCCAACGTCATTTAAGACATAATCTTAACAATATGCAGCATACACTGACCTGCCAGTAAACGTATTCCTCTTATCTCACAATGAAAGCGATAAACAAAACGACAGGAATGAGTAAATCTAAACACGGTTACAGATCATATTTACAAGAAGCGCATTAGTCTCATTGCAAGCTATATTAAGATAAGACATTGACAACATCTAATTATTATAGAAATTATGAATATATAATGTAGTTTTAAATAATCTATATATAAGTGTATGCATTGATAATAACATACATTTTAATGACTGAGTTGTACAGAAACATTAAAACATAACTTTTGTAAAAAAAAGTCTGCTATTTGGTATGGGCATACAGAATAATGCATTTAGATTTATTATACACACAATTTCAGAATATATATAATATAATATATATAATTATCAATTTGCAATTTCTTGACCTCTTGCTTTCAAAAGTGAAGTATGTAAAATGACATTGGCTAATTACAGTATTATCGTTTCATTATAAGCGTTTAAATGTACATGTATTTACACATTCCGTAAATACATGTATTAACATCGATGCATATTTTCGTATGAATTATCGATGTTTTTATTTCAGACACTGTATATAAATGAAACGGATAAATTTTGAATTAATGTTAAATGATTTGAATACTTTGTATGCTGTAGTGGCGCATAAAACAAATTATGGCAATGAGAATAGGACGTAAATTGAGATTATTTATACGACGATATTTATACATACATATTTTTCGGATCTGTCAAAATATATTGTATTTGATTTGATTCATGAATATACGTATGTATTTAATAAACCAATATATATTATATATGACTTTTACATGCTCGAAAGCTGAAAATGAAACGGAACGGCAGTATCCATTTATCGATATTTATCGCCTCAAAGTAACCCTGAATTTCCTTCATTCTTTCAATTTGTTAAATAATCACCTCTGTTGCAATATCTAATAACGTTTTGTACTGCAGCTATTGTATTAGTTAGCATCGTGCAACTGTCGATAGATTAAGATGTTTAAGATTTGATATTGAAAACTACATCAAATTTGGAACATACCATTAAAACATACGGTATCTGTATTTGCACATTAGGAATTTTTGAAAATTTGACTACATTACAGCTAGTTTTAGGTAATTTTTATCTGTTTTCGATTTGACCATATCCATTAATTTTCACTGCAGCATAACCGAATTAATAATAAATGAATTGTTTTTACATACAAACTCGCAAAGATCATAAATTTTGTTAATTATTTGGCGATATACGTGTATTATTATTTAATGTCTTAATAATCGCTAACACACACATCCAAGAGGTTATCTAAAATGTCCTCGGTACGATTTATTTCTGTGCCATTCAGAAAATGGAATGTATCTGCTACATCGGCATCCTCCATGTATGGCGCCAAGCTGGAGTAATCACAATTAATCATTAGGCTACTTGGGATATCTATAACAGAAGCAACCGATG
Source organism: Sphaerogastrella javana (assembly GCA_037040025.1). Classification (NCBI taxonomy): domain Eukaryota; kingdom Metazoa; phylum Arthropoda; class Insecta; order Diptera; family Drosophilidae; genus Sphaerogastrella; species Sphaerogastrella javana. The sequence continues at coordinate 8,815 of JBANCZ010004085.1, read as the reverse complement.
ATGTTGATTTGGTTGTGGATGCCATAAGTGGGCAGGATAACATAACGTTCTCATTGGGTGTTCGTATATCGTGCTCTGCATAAATCTAAAAGACAAAGTAGTAGTAGTAACAGAAGTAGTCAATTTGTAATATAAATTCAAATTTAAAAATGTACGCAATGAACAGACCGTTTTGTTGTTAGTGTTTAATTTGTTGTGAATCAAATAGGATTCCTCTAGAATGCCAGTTGTGGTACTTATTATAATGGTACCAAGTTCAAACTGATGTTGATGGTGATGATGATTCGCTGGCAAATGCATTATCTGACTTGCTTCACTTGCCAATTTGTTGGAGTTGCATAGAAATATGCTACCCGATTCGTCGATGTTGCTTGATAATGATAAACCTACACTTCCAATATCCGTATCTAAATCTCCATTTCCATCAACGTCGTCACCTGCTTTCTCATCCACTTGTAATTCATTGACTTTCACATTTTCGTGCAATCCAGAGCTCATATTTGAAAGCTTCTTCTGTATTCTTTGGTAGTTGGTCAAATGGCAATGATTCCGATTAATGATCAATGTTTTTTTTGAATGTTTCTGTTGCGGTTGCCCGGTTTTACGATTACGAATTCGTTTTCTATCACACTTCTTCGGATCTATGCCCAGTTCCCAAAAGCCGCCCTTGCCTTTCACCTCGCGTTTTCGATTGCGAAAACAATGGTGAAGCGAGAGATTATGTCGGATTGAGTTCTGAAATTGAAATACGGATTTCGTAATGCTATATTTATATTTTGTATTTTTTTAACTTCATTTGTAAGCATTGTTTTAATAAAAGGCGCGTCAGTCGGGACTGTGCTTAATTGCAGACGGACAGACATCAGGTTAGATTAACACAGATCTATGAGTTCATCGGGAATATGTATACATATCAGGGAATGAAACCGAAACCAAAACCGCTAAAAGCGATTCATTTTCAAAACCGAAACCGAAACCCAAACCGAAACCGAATCATTTGAAACGGTTTTTATTTGTATTATTCTCATTTTACATATTTACATGCAATTTAGGATTTATCTTTATTTATAAATAAATGTTTATTTTAATTTGGCACTTGCAAACGCAGATTACCGGGGAATTATTGTTTTCCAGTTTAAAATTTATTATGTCACCTACACGAGGAAAACTAAGTTCTACCGTCGTGGACTCCATATCGACAATTCGTGCAAATCAGTTATATGGGTTTAAAATACATAAATAATATTTTTAAAATAAAAAAAAAAAAAAAAAACAATTTTTACAAAAAACGTGTCCTGAACGAAGCCGAAACTGTAACCGAATACAAATTCAGGAGGGAAACCAAAAACGGTAATTTTAATTAGTTTCATACCCTGACACATATACAAGACCGTGGAACTCTACAACCTGCGGTTCTATTATGTCGAATCAACTTGACTCGCAAATAATTTTTAACAATAAATTATTACCAATTGATGTAAATACTCTTAAAGTTAACTTTTTTATGTTACATCGATATATAACTCACATTCCATTTTTTGTGTACGCGAAAAAAGGCAAACTTTGACTCTATCCATGAGCAAATTTGCTGCAGAGTGACGGAGCCATGTTCCAGCATGGCCATACCAATAATGTGGGAATAATTGAAGGGCGGCTTCTCTGTGGCATCAGTTTTATACTTAAGTTCGGACTTTTCATACTCCGTTAAATCACTAAATCGATAAAACAATGAACAATAGGAATCAATTTAATTAGGCGCTAACCTTAATATATTGATAATAACCGATAATCAATAAAACAATGATTCCATTGTCTTACCGTTTTATTTTGTTGATGAAAATATCGTAACGCTCGGCTGGACTAGGACGTTTCGAAGTGGTTGATGTGGTTGGTGATATTAAGTTATTGATGTCCGGCATTGGTACTAACTTATTACTGTTATATTTTCTAGTCTTATTATTGAAATCGAAGAGTTTATCTTTTTTTTTTAAATGTTTCCTTTCCTCATTGGTTGGTGTCGTTACCTGATCGTCTGGTAGCGATAATGTTTCCTCTAGGTTGTCATCGATAGTCTTGGGCCAAGTCAGATTTTGATTGCGTAGCAGCCAATTTAAGTTTGTTAGCTCGCGCTCTTCATCAGATTCATCGATCAGTAAATTCTCTCGCCTCTCCGACATCTACGATAAATTTATAACTGTAATTCGATTCGTATACATAATCATCGATTTTAGTTTTTCTACAGTATAGTCCACCCCGGGTTTGAACTTGTGTTTGTGCCAAACCCCAACTCGATTTTATGATAACATGGTAAAATTGAGATGGTAATCTATGTATCATATATCAGAACCTTGAGTAGAACCACCACCACCTTGTGTATTTATATCAATAAATCGTTGTGAAATTACTACAAACAATCTCCAAAATTTTGTGGGGTTTTCCGAATTCAAAGAAATAGATTATTTTTATTACTTTCCTCCCAACTACATATATGAAGTTCTCAAAATTGTCTTACAACGCTACACATAGCGCATGCATCATTTTTTACGATAGCAAATAATTTATATTAGTCATCGTTATGTAATGCGAGCTTTTAAGCTCTAAGGATAACGATTGGTTAAGACTGTGGCTATACGTATAGGGTAAAAAAAAATTTGCCGTAACGTTTAGGGTGTCCGAACACTTAGATGACGCCATTTTGAAAGTATACATAGCGCAAACGTATTATTTTATTGTTTCGACTTGTTTTCAAGACATTAAAAACTCTATTTTAACTTAAAGATCTTAATTATGGTTATACATAAATTACTAGATTACATAGCTTCAGTTAAACACGTAAGCCGATTATATCTATAATTACTTTTTTATTATTTTTCATTTATGATTAAGATATAGTATAGTGTCAGATTTAAAACTTTTTCGAAGATGTAGTTCAAAATTAACCGCACTTTTAATTGGAGGTCTCTGAAACATTTTGAAATAATCGATATTTTTGTTTGCTTTCGTACACCTCGTTGAATAAAATATAAGATAGTGTAGATAAATTTGATTTTGTTTTCCATTTATTTTAATGATTTAGATTTAATTGATTACTAGAACTCTTGTATTTAATGATGGATTGGTTATATTTTCTATATATATGCACCTGGGATTTGAACAATTTTTAATTTGTTTCGTTGATCTATGCAGGTGTATCCAGAGAGAGCCCTTATTTAACTGAATACTTTATTCAGACCAGTGCAGTTCAGTAAGTACACCTCTACCATTCTCTGTCGCTCCTTCGTTACCTGTATACTTCGGTCTGTAGGTCCGTCGGTCAACTGGACATTTGCCAACCCCTATTGGTCGGCTATAGTAGTTCAAAGTGTGAGTTGGTAGTTATATGTTGAGCTTGCAAATGATTTTATTTCATCGCACCATATGGTCTAAAAAGTTCAGTAACCTAGCTGTTTTCGTATTATGAAGGAATCCAAAGGTGGTGTTGTTTAAAAACACTTGTTCATATTCAGAACCCTAACGAAGGCGGCTCTGTAGAACACTATGGAAATCTAATATACATAGTGCACAGAAACTAGAGAACCGAAAAAACCGAACAGCGACGATTGCCCATTGACTGGCCACCGGCCGACCGACCGACCACATTTAGAATATTACCAACCCTTATTCAGGGACCTTTGATAGACAGTAAAAGTCTTTCAGGTGAAACACTTGTCGATTCGATCCAAACACAGGTCGCTTGCTTTAGCACTAGTTTCGTTTGTATTTAAAGTATTCTGTTGAATATTGTGTTTTAACATTACTATTAACATATGAATGTGTATTACAGATCAATACAGTCATATTAGAAAATATCGATAATAAATATGACCGAACTGCTTTTTATCTCTTTTATTAGCTTTATAGCAAGGTTCTGTATTGCATCTTTAGTACTTTCGGTACTGGGCTGAAACAATTTGGGAGCGTCCCAAATTACAGCGTAAAAGTCAAATAGCTTATAGTTTAAAGTGTTGTAGATAAGTATTTAGAAAAAATAACGACCCCGAAATAATTTTATTTATTTAATGTGACTTACTGTTGGTGTATGTGTTCATCAAAATTGAATTAATGTTCCTTTTTGTTGGCTTTTAAATGTAAGCAGTAGAGTAAGTTTTTACAATCTCTTACAAATGTCACAATTCTCTCACTTCCACTCATGTTACAACAGAGACAAAAGACGGGGAAGTCTCCATTCCGTACAATAGACTGATTGGAGGCCCTTTCTACCTACAGGGCCCTGGGCTGTCGTCGGAAAAGCAAATCGTAGATCCGGCCCTGCTTTCGGCATGATGGGGCATATAAAGCTCCTCTGTTGCTTGTAACTTCGAGCTTTTTAAGCTCAGACAGAAACTGTAATGCGCAATGATTGGTCAACTCAATATATATATATATGTATATACACACACATTTAGTTCGAATATAAATATGCGTGATGTGGGTGGTTAAGGCATTCCGTGATACTTTTGGGGTTGTCGGATGACGCCATTTTAAATTAGAAGTACGAGAAAATATATTTTGATTTGTTTTATTATATGATATTTATATAAAACAAAATCGATTTTAACCCTGTGTATAAAAAACTCAAAGGGTTTATAAACTTTGAGCAAAGTCAATTTGTGTGTAACTGGCTGAAGGAGCCATTAAGTATATATATTTTTGATTAGGATAAGAAGCCGAGTTGATTAAGGCATGTCCATGAGTGTCTAAGCAGATGAAGTTTGTTTCAAATATTGGATACCTCCGCCCACTTCCCCGAAATCGGGGAGCCGATAATTTATAATCGCCATAACGGGCGCAAATTTGAAGCAAGAACATACTGCTTTGAAACTAGGTGGACATTTGCATCCTCCACCGTTTCGTGTAAACTTTGGACACCTGCCCGACTCCCCCACTTGGGGATGCCCAAAAACTAAAAATAGGAATAACAGGTGCAATTTTAAAGATAGTAAGTTCTGCTTTGACAAATAAATTCACAATCATAATCTACATCGACTCGTCATTTTCACATTATGAATACCATTCCCCCATAATTGGATCTGATTTGGAAGGTATATACACACTGCATCTTACACATCTTATACAAGTGCAATTTAAAAAACAAATAGGTTCTATATTGGCACATATGTGCACATTCATATGACATATCAACTGTCCCCCACAACTGGGTACCATAACTGTAAATCACCATAACAGGCGCCAGAATGTTGTGCTTGGCACATATTTCATGAATTATGCAATTCATATAATTTCATAGACCTATTGTCAAATTGTGTACATCTACTAACACTCCCCACTGGTAAATAGCCTGAAGCGATAATCGATATCGATTACCAATTAACGATATCGATTATTGATATAAACTATAGATATCGATTATCGATAATACTAAACATCGCCGAAAATGCTACACCAAAAATGGTGAGCTTTTTCGAAAATACTACCCTGTACCGAAAATACCTGTGTTTAAAAACATAAAAGGGTCTTTTACATTTGTGTAAAGGCTTCGCAGACCCTATTCAACTAAGTTCTCGCTGTTTTTCGATGAAAATTCAATTTTATTATAAGGAAATGGTTACAATAGCTTTAAATTGGCTTGGCGGGTGACTTCCAATGCTGAATAAAGCTCTTCTTTCGTTTGACAAGGATCCTCATCGAGGAACGTCTCCAATTCACCGTCTTCGAAGGTTTTTGGCCTTCCTTCGTTAATATTGAAATCGTCAACTTTGAAGCGACGAAACCAAACCGATGTGCTTCAGTCGCCAATTTCTTTGACTGAAAGAGGAAAGTCAGCAATTTCCGCAAATGACGATTATTTGACTAAAAATCGGACATATTCGCAAAACGAAAGTATATGATACACAAATAAAGTCACTAAAATCTCAATAACGGGGCGAGAACGTTCTGCTTTGATGCATAGGTGCATATTTGTATCCTTCACAGTTTGACGTAAACATTATTTTGGAGCTAAAAGGTATGATTTGAATGTCACCTACTCTCAAATTTAAATTGGATTACAAGGCGCAACTTTAAAGCTAGAACGTTGTGTTTCGGAATATATATCCAAAATTACTTTATACGCTCAATTTTTAATTGATAATAGCTGTCGATTATCGATAATGATTTTGATCATAGATATGAATTGGACAAATGGATTATACTATACAACACAGAAACACTATACTGCAATGAAAAACAACACCACACCGGAAAAACTATCCTACTCCAAAAATACAATAATGCCCCAAAAATACTATTCTGTTCCAAATAAAATAAAGGTCTCTACTGTTGGGTCAGTCCATACCACCAGTACCGTTCTTCCTGACTGCCCCTTGCTCCATGTTTACTTCAGTCCGTCGGCCAGCTGTGCTTTTTTAACTTATTGTGATCGCCTGTAGAGGGGGAATAAGGATAGATATCCAGCATTTGAATCAAACAGTGCAGAAGCCTTTGGTGGATATATATTCCAATGCACAACATTCTCGCTTTTAATTGCGGTTATTACGGTGATTTTAAAATATTATTTTAAATAAACATCTTCTGCGTAGGAAATCCACTAAAGCTTAAGCAAGTATGAATACTGTAGTTTTAATAGTTTTCGAAGTCCTATTCTATATTGGAAATACTGAAATGACTAAAAAATACAATACTGTCCCAAAATACTATTCTGTTAAAAAAATACAAAACACAGGGTCCTTACAGTCGTGCGAGTCCATACTATTTGATATTTTTCTTATAAGGAAATCCATCTGTGCATGAATTCCTTGTAATTGCACAATAAAAATTAAAAGAATTCAACAGTTTAAACGATGTCCGACAGTAGACACCCTGTGTTAAGCTTTTTAGGTACCGAATAGTATTTTTGGAGCAGTTTTTAATTTGTGCGTATTTTTTTTTTTTTTTGTGTAGTATGGCTTAACCCTCTAACACGTAAGCCTGCCTGAAGGAACGCATTACGCTTGTATTATTTTGAAAAGTAGTCTTAGAGGGTTAACACAACTTCTACAAAATACACTTTAAACAAACATTTTCCGGAGAAACGGAATACCTCCATTCTTTTAATCGAGAAATCGAAAGTCTCCTACTACTCTACCCCACTGATGACATCAGGCAGAAGTACATTATCTTCAGTACAGTCAAAAGGCTAATAACAGGAGAAGCCAGTAGAATCACACAGACGGGAACCCGAAACGATTGGATATCATTAAAACAAGCACTAATCGACAGATATAAGGAGCACACACCGTTAGAAGACTAAATGCAATGCTTGTACGTTACCCCATTCAGGGGAACCATACGTACCTTCTGTGACGAACTGGAAAATAAAAGTAACGTTATCCTAGACAAATTAAGGAGATGAAAACAACATCATAATATATGAACAAGCAATATACAACGCAATCAAACACGCACTACATGATATTAGCAAGGCATGACATAACCACTGTACAAAAATTAAGGAAAGCTTGACAACAGGAATGTTTTTATGAATACTTTACACTCCAGAATCGAAATTTTAACAATGACTTTAGACACGATCAACAAATAAGACTGTCTCCTAAGAGATTAGAACATAGCGAACGCATACAGGTGGATAAAAGCCATAAATCATACAACGACAATTTTTTAACACTAGCTCAAGAATTACCTACGTACAACAAGACTGTGGATGATCTGGAAGGAAACCGTTCCATATATGATTGGAACGACGACATAGACTAATAAACCAAAAAATCAGGTCGGCAATGCATCTGAAGAACAGCCACCCTGTAAAATTGACGTAATTAAGGAGGTGCAAGAAAATAAATTTACCAAAATCGGAACCAGGACACCAGAATGTCCCAACAGATTATACCAAAAGGGATAGATACGATGAAGACGAGCAAATACTGTGCGTGGCCCCAGATGATGAACATCAAAAGGGAGAGCAACAAATTGAGCAATCCAAGAATGTGACCAATTGTCAGGCCAAGCTGTGTGATCTAATTACAGAGACACTGCGTCTGGAACCTCAGTTAGATCAACGTACCAAAACGCTATATGATGACGTGAACGTTGCGTATAACAATCATTCAGAACAAATCAAATTCGAAGACGATTTAAAAGAGGTTGCATCAACCGTTGAAAAGCAAACTGATGCACAAATTCCTGAATGTGAAGGCATAACAGAGAACCAACCCAAACATTTATCTCCAAACGAATACAATGACGAACGTTTAGTTAAAAAACAAAAGGCTCATATAAAAATCGCAAATAAAGAAGATGAACAAAAATCCCAAATAGAAAATAACACAAAGAATACAAACAAAAAGCCGTAAAACAAGAGACTCTTCTTCGAATTAGGAAATATCACAAATGCAAAAAACGAGAATAAATCTCAGGACCACAAAGAAAAAAGGATATTAAACAAAATTAAAATGAGAAATATTCAACAGGCCGTAATGACATCTTCAAGATTAAAAAGATCGTAAACGAGGTGCAGCAGACACACGATTCACCCGCTCTATTTAGAAATGAGTTGCCCAACTGGCATGATGATCTGAACCAATTATGTCATTTTTTATTTCCATTCAGGATAAAAATATTGATATAAAATTCTAAGGTGGTGGGGAGTGACATATCTGACGTCATTAATCAAGTCACCTTCCCTTTAATTGTCATCTAGAATCTAGCACATAAGCATCTATGCTGTTCTAAAATCTTCAGTTACTAAAGCGGCGACAAATAAAAATAGTTGTATTTACAAAAACTTGTAAACCTTTAGTAATTCAATGTACAAATAACT
>JBANCZ010004084.1:0-10968 GCA_037040025.1 Sphaerogastrella javana | reverse complement strand
GCTATATACTAACTAAGAGTTCATAAGAAATCGAAACTAAATGAAATCCACTTAAAAATATACAACAGTAGGGACGGACCCCAACAAGAAGGAGCCTGAATTTAGTGTTTTCAATACAATATAGTATTTTCATAGCAGTATTTTGATATTCAGTACTGTATAGTATTTTTAGTTATTACGATAACTGATTCGATACTGTATAGTATTTTTAGTTATTACGATAACTAATATAAATAATTGGCAATTGATATGTGTAATCAGTTATCGATTAATAAAAGTAGGTCCATAGTACAAATTCTGCATTCTAATTGCCAAAGTACATAATTTTAAATCGTTTTATGGCCATCCAAAGTTATGGTACTCCCCACCACCTTCTGCACAAAGTCAATAGACCCTTTATTGTTTTTTAAGCACAGTGCAATAAAAATATGAAAGTGAAATAAAAGCGAGAGTCTATTCAAAAAAGTCGAAACTTGACAGTAAATGTCAAAATATAAAAAGTAAATAATGAAAAGCAAAAGGAGAAGCAGAAGTAGCTGCAAAAGAAAAGGAAGAAGAAAAGGAAAGAGAATACGAAGAGGAAAAAGAAGAGTAAGAGAGTTGGAACAGAAGGCGACAGTCAAGTCAATGGAAGGAACACAATAAAAACTGGCGCTGTCAAGTGCCAAAGAAAGTTCTAATGACAGCTCAAAAAAGCGAAGCAATAACAACAATAATAACAAGAAAAACAACAACAAATAAACTGCCAATACAAAGACATTAACATGTGACATATACACACACACAGACACACACTTCACTGACCGCCAGGAAGAAAAACAAAAGCAAATGCCAAGACAAAGACGAAGAGCAGCGTAAAGAGCAGCAAAGAATATGGCAAATAAGACAAACAACATAAATCGAAAGGAAAAGCAACTGCGGAAGGTCCTTTAACATAGACAAACTCGAAAATTCGAACTGGGAACAGGGAGAAGGGAATAGGGAAAAAGGAACTTGGAACAGGGAACTGGGAACTGGGAAACAGGGAAAAGGGAACTGGGAACTGGGTCAGCAGAGGGCAATACGTTAAGTACTTTTGCTTTTGGGGACAACTGCCACAACATTTTTGCACCCCCCTCAACTAACCCTCAACTGTGCTCTCTCGCTCTTCCCCACAAAACAAACTCGCTTTACGATCCTTTTTGCCTGTTATTAGTGTTGTTGTTGTTGTTATTATTGTTGGGCAATGCCCACGCAAACAAATTGCTGCGTTAATAATGCCAATAACGAACAGCAACAACAAATGAAAACGAAATGAAACAAACAACAATAATAACAATAACAAATATCAACAGAGTCCATAAAAATATGTGCAAAAATATTTTTGATTTTTATGCTCAGAGCTTTGAGCACTTCATGTGCACTCGCTTTTCGATGGACTTAGACTGGATTATTTCGGAGGACTTTATATATATATATATACATATTTGTATATAGTTATGTACAGAGTTTTCTTCCGTAAGTGGATAAATCAGATTAATACTTTTCCAAGGGAAACACAGTATATCTTTTGGTTTCTTTGTTTACGAAAATAAGACAATAGACAAATAGAAGTTTAACAGTCAATTCCTCTATATTTCCTCTAAGAAGATAATATTATTTTTTTATCAGGGAATGGAAACGAAAAAAATTAAGGTTCCGGTATCGGTTTCGATCTACGATTGTTTGAAATATCGGTTTTGGTTACGGATTTGGTTTTTAAAAACGGTTGCGGTAATGGTTTCGAATTTATTCATTCAATATTCCTTTTTTAAATCATTAGATTATTAAGAAACACACACACTCTATACTCATTAGAAATCAAATTTCATAGTATTTGAAAATGAAAACCCTACCCTTTTTCCTTAAATTTTTCAATCTACAGATTGTAAGGGAAATTTGTATAAAATTTCATAAAATATTTATAAATTCTATGCAAATTTGTCTACTTAACTTTGGCCCAAAACTTACACTTTCGTTGCGGCACTTTCACTTGATGTGACTAGAATGGGGCGTGACGCTATCATGCGACTGGCATCGCACAGTTTTCATGCAGTTTTCCACAGACAGAACAGTTTCCCGTTATCAGTTTAATGGCCAACTGGCGTCAGTGCCAAGGAAACGAAACGAAACGCAAAGAAATGAAAGCAAAGAAAATTGTTAAGAAATATTTTACAAATGTCACAAAAAGGACAAGCGAAACAAGAATAACTGACAACGACACAGTGCACTATATAATCATATATATATATCTATGTGTATATATATATTTATATATATGTTTATATATCTATAGATAAATGTAGGCTGTCGCATTTAATGGATGAACTGACTCCAGCTCCCAGTTAAGGAATTGTCGCCAGAATGCAATAACTGTGTCTGCTCGCCCGAAAAACAAGGCCAAAGATTAAAAACAAACTACTTAATATATATATATATACACATACATATACATACTTATATACACATATACATAGCCTATGAGCATATATGCCATGGTTGTTGTTCCTCTGTTTTCTATTTTCCCAAGTTAGTTTATTTTGCGACAGCATTTTTATGGTGGCGCCACAAATCCTGCTTCCTTTTTTTTTTTCTTGCCCCTGTTATGCCTATGATGCTGTGGCAGCAATTTTTGGCTGCTGCTGCTGCTGTTGCTGCTTCATTTCGCTTTCACTTGCAACATTATCAGGCTCTTGTTGTGGATGATTGGATTGCCTTGCTCTTTGCTTTGTTGTTTCGCTCTTTGGTTTTGCTGCTTGTTTTGTTTTTTTCCTCCTATTTTATATTGTTGTTCGTATTTCTCTTGAACTAATTTGAATGATTTTTAGTGCTTCGCTTGAATGAATTCCTGCTACTCACTTCTACTGCTGCTGTTTCTCTATCTTTGTCTGTTTCTTCACTTTTCTCTCACTGTGATTTCCTTGTGCCTGTCATATAAATTTCTAGTTTTTATTATCATATTTTTCGCTAGATTTCTTTGTCTGCGTTTTTCATGCTGCCAACTTGTAATAATCGTAAATTGTTATCTATATTGAAAGAAAAATCGAAAAAAAAAAAGGAGAGAAACACAAAAACATTATGCATAAACTCAAACACAATTTACAAATTGCCAAATTGATGAAAAGCTGCGTTTGCCTAAACGCAAGGATTTCAAAGAATTTACAACTGATTCGCCATGAAAGTCTAGATCAGACTAAACCTGAATATATAGACTAAGATATTTTATACAAAGATATATACTTTATTCTAATTTTTGAATAGACACTCCTACCTAATTGCAAATGATTTATATCGGAATCTAATGAAACTTCTTATACAACATGAAATTATAAGTAATAGACATATATCATTTAATATATATACTATTATATATATTGAAAAAATTTGCATATGTACCGCGACAATCCTGCAGCACAGCATGAATCGTGTACAAACCTAAAAAAAATTCAACCTGACCAAACTCATGCACGCACCTCAAAATAAAAGAAAGAAACCTCCCCCAATTGAGGTCATTTTGTTAGACTGTTGCTATAGGCAAGGGAAGGGGGTATTGCCACTGTCCAATAGCCAAAATTGTGAATGAAAACGCAATTTTGCAATAAAATTACATAGAGTCGCATAATATTTTTTGGAAATTCAAATGCGTTGTCGTCGAAGAACCAAGCCCAAAGCCTGAAGTCCAAAAAACGATGTGGAATAAAACGCAGCTGCTAAGACATTACATAAAAAAGAATTACAATAATTACACCAGAAAAAAAAACCGAAAAAAATTATGAAATTACTTAATTGTTTTGCTTAGAATATTCTATGATAGTTATTTTTGATATATTCAGTTATTGTTGTTGTCATATTAGCGGCACAGAAGGTGGTAAGACCATAAATGAAGCGCAAAGAATGAGCGAACTCAAACGAAATGAAAATGGAAAAAGCCAACAAGAAATTTCCATTAAAATGCAATAAAGGACACACAACACACAACACCCACACACACATAACAAACTAGCAACAACAGCTACAAAAATTTATGAGAAAATAATAAAATTAAAAGGCAAAAAGTCGAGCTGCTCAAATTTCATAGTTGTTGTTGCCTTTTGAATTCTGTTTTTCTTTTTTTTTCTAGGCTGGGCTGGGCTGTTCTATGATTTCGGCCGCCTTTATGGTCATTAACACACGCACAACATACACACACACACACACACACACACACTCGCACACGTGGACATGGTTATAGTTATGCACTGCGCCTGACCCCTTTTTGTCACACTTTGCGTATACGAAATATTATTACGCATACGCCGTGCTGTGCCTTCGCCTAGGCGCAGCTTTGTGCACACGAAAAACCTTTTTTTGAAATGTTATTCACCCCGTCCACTTTACTGTTTTGATATATGATTTCATAATACTTGTGATTTTTATGGCCAGCCTGTGATTTTGGCGAAGGGTATATGAACTATGACAGGTCAAAAGGATACATTTAAGGATCCATTTGAATTAAGTTGTTATATGGCACTTGGGCAAGTCAAAAGTTTAACTTATATAATCATTAATATATACATTTTTTTTATAGCTATATATAAGCAATATATTTATAAGTTTCGTATAAACTATGCCCTCCGTTTCATAGATATATTAAAAAGGGTTATCCATCAAGATGTATTAGTTTGAAAACATAATTTTTTCGAGACAAATAGAAAATAATATCATCCATTACATCCATCCATGCTAAGGGGACAATATCCTTGAAATGAAATTTAATATAGCAAATTAGCGGAAATAATTTATTATAATTTTGTCAAATTTTTTTCAGTAAAAATATTATTCTCCATGATCTTAGGGAAGTTTTAATAAATTTTCTAAATTTTCTAAATCTTCTAATTTATTTAATTTTCTATATATGATATATATGTAATAATTTATTAAAATTTCCAGCAGAGTATTTCCCAGTCTCAATTCCAATCTCCAATACTTTATATACCTTTTCTGGCCTGGTTTGATTTATTATCGTATTAGTTGCCACACACACACACACACATCCATGCAGACATTTTCCGCATAGTTTTCTTTACACACTTTTATGACCAACCTGCTGAAAATGCAAATTACAATAATTATGTGTGGTATTTGGCTTGTTCCCACCCCCCCCCCCCCTCTTCACGAAAAAAGAAAAACATTTTCCCTCATTGCGTGAAATGGCTCTGAGTGCAGCACACACCCTACTTGATTTACGAACTTGCCTCTATTTTTTTTCATTTTGGCATTTCATATACATATATATATGAAATAGTATTTTTGATTAATTACCATGAAAGTCAACAGATACTAAGGCATTAAGAACTAGAATTTCTATATATGTTTTAATATCTTCTGTTGCTGCTGCTGCCTTCATCTGAGATATTATTATAAGAAGAAATCTAAGACAAGACACATTTCCGGCTATTACAAGCAGTAGCAAAAAGATGGAGTTAAGCTAGAGACAGAGATAGATAGAAAGAGATAGGGAGAGAGGGAGGGAGGGATAGAGAGAGAGAGAGAGAGAGAGAGAGAGATAGAAGGAAAGGTAGAGACAGAGCAAATGACCTACCATACAAGATTTTACATTCAGCTGAATTTTTAGTAAGTGGCAGGCAGCATGGCGCAGTTAAGCAAGAAGCAGAAGTTGTGTCTCCACAGGGTATGACTGACTAACAGTTATCCTAAACTTAAATGAGTTAAATGATACAATCCCTATTCTTTGACAATGTAACTATATTTCAACTATCTGTTATGTGTGCTGCATATGTATCTTCTAGTTCATCATGTCTGCTGCAAGCACTTATGCTTTTACAGGGTAGCAATTGTAGAAGCAACAGCAGCAGCAACATTGCCAGATCATTAATTAAAATGTTGCTGGACCAGTTCTTGAGCACACAACCAGGGGCAGCAGTTGGGGGGAAGGGGTACAAGCAAAAGTTACAACAAGCGCAAAAGCTTCGACAGCAGCGACAGCAACAGCAACAGCAGCGACAGCAACAGCAACAGCAACAGCAGCAGCAGCAACGCAGCGAAGCAGCATTAATAAAAGATCGCTGGCTTTTTTAATCAGCACATAGAACATAGAAACACTCACAAATGTACTCAAAAGCTTTTATATGAGTGCGTGTGTGAGTGTGTATGTGTGTGTGTGTGTGTGTGTGCGTGGCCTCTAGCATACAAAGTGCGTTGATTTTAATGTTGTTCATGTTGTTGTTGCTGTTCTTGTAGATGTTGTTGTTGATGTTGCTGTTGCTTTTTCTGTTGCTGTTGATGTTGCTGTTGCTGCTGCTCCGCTGCTCGCACGCACGCATTCAACGCTTCGCTTTTGCTCTGCGCTTTTTCACTTCGATGTTGTTGCTGTTGATGTTGTTGGTGTCGTTATTGTTGCTGCTGTTGCTGTTGTTGCTGTTGTTGCTGTTGCTGCTTTTGCTGCTGTTCTGCTTTGCTTTTTGGCGCTGACATTCGCTGCGATGAGGTAATCGCCACATGCGTGTATGTGTGCGTGTGTGTGTGCGTGAGCATAAAGCTTTTGTCGCTCTCGTTGCACGCGCTGCCAGTTCGCCGCCTCCTTGCCCTTCTTCTCACTCTCTCTCTGTCGCTCTCTATATGTTCCTCTCCCGCTCTACAGCGCTAGGTTCTACGCAGCGTCTGTCTGTCCGCCTTAGTCAACGTCTTAACAGCAACAGCAGCAGCAGCAGCACAGATTATGGCCCTTTGACATCCCATAAATTTCATGTCCAAGCAGCAGCAGCAGCAGCAAGTCTACATTGTTAGAAGATTAACAGCAGCAGCAGCAGCAGATCTGCCCGCTCTAATGCTTGAAATGCTACGAAATTAGACTACCCTATAAATACACAAACTTAATGGGCATTAGTTAATTGTAATTGGATTTTGTTTTAACTAAAATTCTTTAAATTCTTTGACGGCTAAAAGAGGTTAATTATTTATAAATATATAATTATATAAATTAAATAAACATACCTTAAGTATTAGAATTATCTGAAATAGTTTTTTATTCGAGGAATTTTTTTATGTCCGTATAAAAAATATAAACAATAAAAAGTGTTTTAATTTTTTTATCAAAAATTAATATTGAATAAATGAATTTTATGTAAAAATCTATGTATAAAAAGTAATGAAGGACCATATTTTTAAATCCAAAAAAAATATTTAAAAATAAATATTAAATAAAAAATTTTATAAATTCAATAAATCTATGTTAAAATGTTAAATTTTAATAATAAATAAATTTTCTTTTCTAATCAAAAATTCTATATTTAATTGATGAATATTTCTTGAATTGTTCGCATTGATTTACATATTTTTTTTATTTAAATAAATATTTCTGTTTTCGTATACAAATTAAACAAAATCATTTATTCAGCTTAGTTACTTTTTGTAAGAGCATATAACATTTTCAATAACAATAAGCACAATGCGTTAGAACCGGTTCTTACACATATGCCCTTTTGTATACGTTTATACATATACGTAAATATATATGTAATAAGATCTGTATATATACATATGTCTATATAAGAACAGATCTAGTGAGCTCGCTTTTATTTTGCATTCAGGAAATTCTGTGTAAATATGTTTGTATTATGTTGTAGAATCTCGTAAGTTAAATTATATGGCAAAGATTTTAAATGGGCCTATATATGAAATCTGTAACTTATAATAGCCGTAATATATAATATACAATATGTGTAATAATCTACATAGTAAACAAGCTACAAATTGTAGAAAGCAGTTAAACCATGGCTATTAAAATGGGCCTACAAATTTAGCTGTAGTTATATATATTATATAAAACATTTATTTAAAGGGTTTATATGGTTTATGGTTTTTATATTTAAGTTAAGTTAGATATTTAAAAAATAAATTAATAAATAATTGATTTATAAAAATTGATAAACAAAGAATTTTATTAATTCTTAAAATAATTTTAAAAAAAATTTAATATAATAAAATAATTTTATTTTTATTTATAATCAAAATCATGTTAAATCTTATTTATTTAAATACATCCCAGAAATTATTATAGAAAAAAATAAGCAACATTTATTAAAATATATATAAAAAAAAATGAATGAATGAAAATGAAAATAATTGTATAATTTAATTTTAATATTAAAATAAATATTTATTATTTAAATACAGTCCAGAAATTATCAAACTAAAAAGTTATGTAAAATTTATTAATTTATATAAAATTAAAAAAATTAATCTATTTATAACAAATTAAAATAATAAAATTAAAATTAAATTAAATTAAATAAATAAATATTAAGTCAAACATTATTAATTTATTTGAATCAGAAAAATTATCGTACTGAAAAAATCAACAATATTTATTATTATTTTTCTTTCTCTTCTAAGAGAAATATTAAATTTTTACTCTAATCTCATATGCACACTTAAGATCTACTTTAGAATCGCTTTATATTCGATCCCCAAGCTCATCGCCATTTTCGCGCATCCAATAGGAAACCAGTTGGCACACACACACACACACACACACGCACACGCAAAGAAACACATATGTGCATTGCATCTCTGTCGCACAAATGTGGCTGCAATTCTGTGCCGATAAGAGCAGACATGTGAGAGCGAGATGCAAGATTTTAATGAATGGCCAAATTGCAATGATGATGATGTTGCCATCTCGCTTGCACACGTGCGATTGTAGCGGCAAATGCTCAAAAGAAAAAACTAATTAGTTGCAAATTGGCAAAGATGTTGGTGAAATTGTTTTTGCCACTTGTTGTTGTTGTTGTTGTTGTTGCTGCTGATGTTGTTGTTGTTTGGGCACTTTATTTTTTTTCTTTTTTGCACATCATGTAATGGATAAAATGATTGATTAACTAGAGACCAGAGCGCTGCAGGCTGGCATATATGTATGTGTGTGTAACTATTAGTATATGTGTGTGTGTGTATGTGTGTGTGTGTGTGTGTGTGTGTGTGTGTGTGTGTGTGTGACTGCTCCACCTTCTTCGACTCCTAGTGAAGCTGCTTCCCACCAAAAGATGCGCAAAATCATATAGTTCTAATTGTTACTGCTCTTGCTGTTGTTGCTGTTGTTGTTGCTATTGCTGTTGTTGTTGTTATTGCTAATGTTGTTGTTGTTGTTGCTGTTGTTGTTGCTCATTGCGGCAACTTAACCAAAGTCATTAATTTGCAATTAGTTTTTGAGGCAAGCGGCACGCGTGGGAATTCAACTTGGAATTGGCATTGGAATTGCCTGCGATTGCCTTTTTCTCAAACTTTTTTTTCTTGGACAAGGTACGGATAAACAGCAACAACAACAACAACAACAACAGAAATAACAACAGCAACAAATGCTAATAATTACACGCTGTAACAACCCCAACCCTCAGCCCTCTACCCCCTTTCCCCTAGTGGTTAGAAGCAACCCTCTTGTGCACTTTCTTTTCATATTTACAATTGCCTTTTTGCTCTCATTTTTTTGTTTTCTGTTGTTGCTATTCTTCTTGTTGCTGCTGTTTTTTGTTATTGTTGTTGTTGTTGTTGTGTTTCCCCTTTTTCTTATTTTTGGCTTACACTCAATTGAACACTTCCAGTTGCTGCAAAACTTTTGCTACAACAATTCATGCATAATAAACAAATGGCGGAAATATGCAACAAAACTTAAGCCCAAGTCAAAGATATCCTGTAAACGTTATCAAAATGGAGATTATAGATTTTAGTTCACTTTTACAGAGATATAGCTACAAAATTATATGACTTTTATACACTTTTTCAGGGTATAAAGTGCTGAAAAATAACTTTAAATACGCAACTTACTAAGGTACTATACACTTAGACACAATGGGCTCCCTAAACACTTTTACAGGGTATGCTGTGATTTAAAATAACTATAATTTCAATACTTACTTAAGTATTGAACACTTTTACATGGTATTTTGTGCTACAGAATAGATTTAAGTACAAAATAAACTGCCTAAATACATTTACAGGGTATTTTGTGCTTTAAAAGTCAGCGCAATTTTTTCGTTCAGTTCGTTTTAGGCCTGTGGATGTTGCAAGTTTCTCAGCATTCTCTATTTATTTTCTGCCATTTTTTTTTCTTGCTTTTTTTGCATAAAATAAATATAAATAAAACATAGTAAAACTGCGAGAAGCAGAAAGCTCTGAAATTTGTGGACATTTGCGGTTAGCAGGGGACATGGGGAGGGGAGAGACAGACTGAGAGGGGGACGGGGACGGGATGAATGTTGGTGGTTAGTTTTCTGCTTGGTTTTTGCTTAATTTAATTTATGCTTAACCTTTTTGAAGGTCTTGTAATGGCATAAAGTACTTAATGTTACGACGTGATTATGCGTCATTATTTGAAAGGAGAAGGGGCGAGGCGGTCTGTGTAATATCTAAGATTTGCTTCTTCAATTTGCTGACATGTAAAATTCGAGGGTAGATCAATAAATCTGTGACTTTTTACACAAAGTATAGATAAAAATATTTTGTAATATTTTTATTTTTATTTTATTTATTTTATTTAATTTACTTATTTCTTATAGTTTTAACCATTATTAATAATTATTTTTATTCATTATATTATATATTATTATTATTCATTTTTTAATATAATAATGTAATAATAATGAAATTTATTAGTATTTAATTTTGATTATTTTAAATTTTTATTATTATTTAAATTATTACAGATTTTTTATTATTATTATGAACTATGAATTTAATATTATCATTATTTTTAGTTGTCATCATAATCATTTATATTATTATTATTATTTTTATTATTATTATTATTATTATTATTATTGTTATTATTATTATAAATCCGATTTTTATAATTTTTAAATTTGCTTTAATTATTATAATTATAATTATTCATTCCGAAATTCACAGACTTATTGACCAGCCCACTTATATAGTATGTCTTATGAAAGACCCCGTTTA
>JBANCZ010004081.1:0-10978 GCA_037040025.1 Sphaerogastrella javana | reverse complement strand
GTCGTATAGTGTTTTCGGTGCTGTATAGTGAAATTTATAATCGATTTCTCTAATTGATATCGTTAATCGGTTCTCAACAAATTTAAGATAAACATTTTGTTGTTTCTTGTTCAAGTATTCATAAGCGTGACCTATTTTAAATGGTATTTTTAATCTTAATAATTAAAACGCAATTACATATGATGGGCTAGGAAGTGGGCAATCATACAAAATAAAATAAGATATTGGAGTTTAATAATATGTAAATATATATATATAAAATTTAACAGAATCTTCTTCAGAGCCATTCAAAGCGATTTGTCCATTAAATTTGTGTAAATCAGTTTTGCTGATGATCAAACATAATCAAACTAAGGTGATTTTAAGACTGTAGTTATATTTTATCTTTCAAGCGAAACTGAACCATACAAAATTTAAAAGGCAACATATCGAAAGCGTAGTGAGAATGGGCGAAATTCGAAAAAGTGAGCCGATGAAAAAGCAATGCTCAGGAGCTCACATACTAAATGTATATCTATCATTCGTTTATGTGCAAAAATTGTAAATAACAAATTGACTTTTACGATATTTATCTGATGATACTAATTCATCGATAACTTCTACTGGCATCGATAAGGTTGTTATATGTATTTAATTACTGCTAAGTACTCGACATCTGTTAGTAAATTTTCTTTTTTGTGTACGAACAAGCGGCATTCGATTTGCACCTTCGACTAAAAACCCAACATGGAATATAAAAATCTAAATTCAAATCCACGTTTTCATCTACACAAATCCCATTCAAAGCTGCAGTCAGGTGAAAAATAACAAAATACATATTTTATTTGCCATTCTTTCATATTGTACATTTTTTTATAAAATGTTATCCTTTTTTTTCAAACACACACACACTCACGGCATTTGGGTTAACTTTAAGAGACAGTTGCTCCTAGTCGGTGTAGGTGTGCGTGTGTGTGTGTATAGAGTGCTTTTTGGCTAAATGCGAAATCGATTGGAAAACAATTTCCAATTTTTAAAGAATTATCGCCGCCATATTCGCGCGTGCTATACTAAATCACACATAAGCAACCTCTAAATCTGCTACCCAGCACTCTCACAAATACACACACACACACACACACAGACTGACACGTACACATATATACACTATAATATAGCAAACCTTTTGGCGAAGCTTTTCCTTTTTGGCTCGTTTATTTCTTTTTTATTTCGCTGCTTTTCTCTCATGGCAATATTTTCCATTTCATTTTCTGCGCGGTTTGGCTTTGGCTGCATGGCTGACTGCGTCTCATGCTGTGTGTGTGTGTGTGTGTATTATCTCTGCCACAATACCCCAGCACACATACATATTCATATACACTTGTGTGTGAAAATACATATATATATATATATAAATATATAGACAACCCGCAGCCATTTGCTTTTATGTGCCTCTGGGTTATTGCACCTTTGACTTTGAGTTGTTGCGAATTTATTTTTTTCCTTTTTGCTTTTTTTTTTTTTTGGGAACCACCACCCACCCACGCCCACGCCCACATCCATGGCTGTGGAGAAGTCGAGCGCTAAGCAACCATTTCACATGTCCCATTTATTGTTATTTCTTTTTAACCAAGCGTGTGGCAAGCTGAAAGCAGCCGCAAGTATTTCCTAATCAGGTTTTAACTACTATGTAATGGGATTCTGAGACTTTGCCAGCATTCTCTCTCTCTGCGTGTGTTTGTGTGTATATATATATAATGTTTCAATGTGTGTGTGTAGCAAGGTGCCAAATCGTAATTTACATGGATTTCTTTCAGATACCCAACGAATTGAATTGAAAGCCAGAGCAAAGCTACCGCTAATGTATTGTAGATTATGCCAAATCCCGCACAGTTTTTATGCCGCACGCATGTGCATTAACATCTCGAGTGATGTTCCGACTCGTACACCTCCGTTCTTCAGGTCTTCAGTTCTCCTACAGCTTCCAGCTATACCACAATGCTGAACAACCGCTTCGGGTTACGAAACCTTGCATATTTGCCCTGTCGCCGTCGTTTCACGCATTTATGCATCTCATAGACTACACCGGACACCACCAGCATCATCATTAGAACGAATATGAAACCCGCAAAGATCAACAGAAACCAGTGGAAGTAACAAGACATAGTCACCGGTCGGCGCAGCCAGCCTATCCAGTCCGTCATGCACCGCTCCATCTCACATCGACCCAATGCATTGCGCACGAAGCCCTTGCCACAGCCCCCATTCGCACTCAGTGGTGCAGCGGTGCTCGGTCCCATGTCAGCCTTGGTGCCATTCACACTCTTTCCACCTACAGAGGGTAACATCATTTGGGTGAGAAGGAACACCGCAAACTCGAACATGTTGTGCTATTTGAATTTTGTTGGTATATAGTTAGTAGCTATACTGTTAGAACATTTTTATTTTTTGATAGATTAGTTTTAAAAAGGAACAGTTAATTTATATATGTATTATTTTACCTACGGAACGTATGGCTTACTGAGATTATGTAAGTTTATATAATTGTTAAGTTGGTTTTTACTAAATGATGATACTTATAATTAAGTCAATCGAAATAGAAACAGTAGCATAAACTGGCCCAACAGGCAAATATACTACTGGATGTATAGTAATGTAGTATAAAAATTATTTTATAATTTGAATATGTGCAATATATTTATATATATACATATTTGATTTTAATTTATTTCAATGTTTTAATTTCTATTCAATTTTTGTGATAATATTTTGCAAACTTTAAAGGTGTGAAAAAATATTAAATATTTTAATTATAATATTCATTGTAAACAATGTATATTTATCCAATTTCTCACATTTTATCTACGGTATCTTCGTATTTTATACTGTGTCATCATACATATATAGGATTTGACAGATTTATTTTATTCTCTGTGGTTCTCTTTAAATGAAGAATACATTGGCAAGTTAATAAAGCTTCAATACCTTATCAACCGTCCATAATATCCTTAAAAGATTAGGGCGTTGCTTTGATTTGCAGCTTCCTCTTCCAAGGCAAGCAAGTAACATTAAAAAGAACACTTCAATCCAAGCAATGGATCAAAAATCAGAACATAAACAGAAATAAAAGTGCGATAAATGCCAGCACCGTTGTGTTTCTATAGTGTTATGAAGAGAAATATCAACTTGCTTGTATACATAAATATGTGTAAATATATGTAGATAAGTATGTAGATTGGAACCTTCAAATTATTCGTACATACATTAAATAAAATGGAAGCACACATTCTCAGTTTTTAATCAATGCAAATGTTCTTCACATACAGTTTGCAGAGTTTTCGTTTTAGTATTTTATTATTTTCAGTATGTTTTATTATTTGTGCTAATAACAATGCGCCTTTTATACTGAATGTAAAACAGAAAGAGCATTGGGGGATCGCCGATCTATGAAATAGACTCGATTAACTGAGAGTATACAACAACGTTTCAACAGCTATTCAAATTCTCTAAATCTACGGGATGAGGGGCAGATGTTTATAGATCAATAGATCCAATATTGAGAATATCTGGCTGAATATAAACATATAAACATTCTGCCAGTTCAACATACTCAACAGTTTAAAAATCTTTATAGAACTTTTAGTACTTTTGAAATTCAGCATCTAAATATTTGAATGCGATAATTCGATACGAACTAAAAAAAACTAACTATACTTACACTCACACAAACTAATTATTTTAAAACCAATAAAATTAATTGTTCAAGTGGTCTTTATTTTTTTGTATGACGTTCTCCATATTTCAATAATTCAATAATGACATAACACAATTTTATGTATTAACACATTGCTCCACTTCACACTCACAGAGAAAGAGACAGACGTGATTTCGTTTAGTATTTATTTTTGGTATCATTTGCATCATAAGCCCTCGGTGTATATTTAGGCGGTGGCATATCGTGAATATATGCCGGACTCAGAACATCTACATTACGAGCTTCCAAAATAAGTGAAATCAAACGGATGAGTTTGCGCTTTTGGTACAGGAGCCTGCACCATGAGATCACATTGACAATTACGCTAGCCAGGACCGCTAAAAGTAAACCAATAAAGATGCCCAATATGATGCTATTTTGATCGTATTTATTCTCAAAATAATGCACTGCATCACAATCGTAGGCACGGATCTGTGCACACTGCACCGATAAAACTAATAGTCCATACATCAAATACGAATACATTGCGTGTACGCCGCTTTCAATAAAACTAAAGTCCAGCTCAGCTTTGCAAATGGGTTTTATAGGCGTTCTCTTATCGGCCAGTTCTGTTTTTGGGAAATTCCAGTAAGGGGCCGTACGATAGCCATTACTTATCCAAGAGCAATTAACATAAATGATTATTACTCTTTTGCATGGGAATTTGAATTTATTTCTTGCGACCGTGTGATTTGATTCATAAATTTTTTAGAAACAAATAATGTATAGCTATTGGTAAGTCAATTTGTAAGAAATCGAATTCAGATTAACAGGGTTTTTTTCCAATTTTTGTAAAACTAATTTTCCAATACGATCACGATATTTTACAAGATTTTACTAAATACTCTACTAATAATATACTTCATCAGACCTTTGTAAAAAAAACACGAAATCAATTCCTCAGAATTTTTCTTTAGATCCATACCTTATTCAAATCATAAGGTCGATTTATCGCCGGCTATCAAAAGTATTATATTTTCAAATATTATTGACTTGTTCAACAGTGAACTTTTGGGTTCAAATGCTTGAGATTCAGTAGTCTATACATTATATTATATACCATTTATATTAAAAATTTGGTATTATTTGCGAACCAATGTTCGATTAGAGCATGAAGCGTTCGGTTCGTTTCGCCTAACAGCATTCCACTGTGGCTCGTATTACTTGAAAAGTCTCTCTTGGGAATTTTGTGGCATTCTAAGCTCCGCCACAATCAAAAATTACTTTTGAAATCAAAATAATGGTATACGCATAGCTAAATATACAATGTAAATAAGGTAAATGCTTGGCGCATGGAAACCAAATCAGCATTTACAAAGTGATTTTAATGCAATTCGTGATTTCGCATAATTATAAAGTTAATAATTAAAATTTGTGTGCACAAAACCGAAATGAAAACATTAAAATTTAATGCCATTGCCAACAAGCACACACACACAAACATACTCCCTCTCTCTCTCTCTTCCTCTTGATTATAAGTGGGTGGGTGTGAGTGTGTGTGTGTGTGTGTGTGTTGTGCCTCAGTTACCAGGTGCAAGTGGCATTTACAACTGGACTTATGGCTGCTTATGCAATCGCAAGGCCCCACTCCTGCTCTAACACCTGTAAATAACTAATGCGTAAATATTAGCAAATGGCCAAAATGCAGCGACCTATCTCTCTCTCTCTCTCTCCCTCTGTCTCACTCTCTTCCTCTATCACTCACCCACAACCCCCTTTTTTACACCCACACCCTCTCCAGTTGTAATATAGTGAAACAAATAAATTTCAGTCACATATGCAATATGTTCATTTGTCCATTATGGTTGTTTTTGTTGTTGTATTTGTAATAAGCAATCAATTATTATTATTGAATTTAGGCGCGGTTTGTGCCAGCAGCCCATAGGGGGCGTCCTTGGGGTGTGGCAGGTGTTTGAAGTTGCCTGGCGTTTGGTCAGCGTTACTAATGCGCCTAATGAGAATTTAAGCATTTGCACCCACCTTAGTCCACCCAAATGGCGCATGGATTTGTAAAATACACACACACACACACACACACACACACACACATACACACACATACCCTCACACATACTCAAATATTTAAACATATGTGTATACATAACCTCACTTATGCACATGAAGTACAGTTGCGTAAATAGCATTATGCATTGAGCTCATTTAGCGACGGTTTTTGGTTTAAAATGAGTTCAAAGTATATAAATCTAGGTGCTATTCGGCAATGCCACTTTGTGCGGCCCTAAAATGGTTATTAAATAGGTACACTTTGTATATTAACTATGGCATTTACATAAGTATTAGTGTTATTTAATAATATAAAACAATAAGCACCGTGTACTATAACTATATAATTATTTTTAATGTCGCCGCAAAAAATCCAATCGAGTTGTCCAAATATTGAATTTTATTTACAGCATTGTTAAAAAAATAAATATATACAATCTAAATTATACAACTTAGTGGAATTTCTAAATTTGAAGTATCCAATAATTAAATTGATTAATTTGAAAACTCTTGTATAAGTGAACGATCTTTTTCAAATCAAGGAATATTGAGGTTTTATGCTTAAGAAATCTTACCAGTAAATTTTGTAAAGGATGTTTAATAAATAGAAATAAACGTTGATCATAATCGATAGGAATAAAAAAATAGCTATCACCATTTATGTGATATTTTTTATTATAAATTGTTATAGCGCCTGATTATTCATATATTTCATTTATGAATTCCTACTCAAAAAAAAAAAAAACCATATAATAAAATGTGACTTTCATCAGAATAGGGCACTCTAACCATATCAAAAGTTGAGTTCTAATTTTGACCGTCGACTGAAGCACAAATACTGGGAATTCAGAATTTGAAACGCGTTTAATGATAATTTAATTATGGTTCCAACGTTTTCGGGGGCTTAGTAGCCTTAGACGCTATACACACGGCTGTGGCCAAGCTAATTGCAGCAAATCCGCTTTGGGGTTAGTTAGTCAGTGATGTGGATAGTTATGCGGCCGATTGTGAATGGGTTAAAGCAGTGTTAGGTGCGCTTATTAACTGTTAATTGAGCCATTTGAGCGAACTTTCGGGGGGGCTTTCGATCAGACAAAACTATATATAAAGGTGGGTATATATAGTATAGTGATGTGATATGGTAAAGGTGGGGTAATTTGTTGTCAAACGTTATGTTGTACTTGTAATTGAATGGGAAATGTACGCCTCAATAAATACGTTTATATAGTTTGGTTTATATGTTTTGTGGTGCGTTATTCAATTGCAATACATTTTCAAGATAAGGCTAAAAACGAGCGCTGACAGCTTTTGCGATATGAACAATAAATAAAATATATATTTGAAATGGCACAAAAGCACAAAAAGTGTCAGCCAAATGTCGACAGATGCCGATACAGAGCGGATACAGCAGATACAGATACAACAGATACAACAGATATAACAGATACATCTGCATCTGTATCTGCATGCGCAAGGGCTATACGAAATCCATATTGAAAATTGATTTAAATTTTTAATAGTCATACTCTTTCACTGCCTCTATCGCATATTCTCTCCCCCTCTCCCTATCTGCCACTTTGTAGCACTATCTCTGGGCTGTGCGAACGCTTTGATAAAAATGCAATGCACGCAACAATTGAAGGCTTACGAATGCCGAAAGATATGAAGCGACGGGGCTCTAGTTAAATATGGAAACAATAACGAAATGCCAAAATGAAATCGCGCTGCAAACAGCAGAACAGTAGAACATCAGAACATCGAAACATCAGAAAGAGAGGCACATAGTAGCGCGTAGTTAGTACGTTAGGGGGTGCAGAGTGGGGCGGAGGCGTCAGGCGGGGGCGTGTGGCACTTGCAAGTGCATGCCACATGTATATGGATTTTTGCCATATGAATATAGCATATGAATATGGTACGCTACACATTCTATATGTATATATTGTATATTTCTCATATCTCGTATCTCGTATCTCGTATCTGTCAAATCATATTTTAATCTGCTTTGATTGCTGACTTTTGTGCAAGGGATTTGTGCAACTGCAACTGCCACTGCGACAGCAACAACGGCAACAAAAAATTGCATTTTATTTTATTTAGCATGTGCGTGTGTACACTTTCCATTTGCTTCATTTGATGTTGCCAAAGTTAAGCAGTAAAATCCACTTTTTACGAGTACACGAGCTGCTTCATGTATGCACGAGTAACTCATATGTGCATAAACGTACACAAAATCCAATCCCTATAGGAATTTGTTATTAAAAAGAATCCAAACTTGTTCGAGATGAGCGAAAAAATCAAGCAAAACTCACGCAGAAATCACGCTGAGAGCAGCATCCGATTTTCCAATTTGTTTTGGTTTACTTTTATTCAGATTACAATTTATTTATTTTCGAAAATATATTTAATAATGATAATTGAAATTATATAGAGGTCTTGATTTGAGTAAAATGTTTCATTTGATTATTTCCACTTTTTTGCAAATTTATTGTCATTTTATTTTATTTAATATTAAATTTTAAATAAATTTTTATCATATTGATTTTGTATATAATTATAAAAGATATTATAAAAAATATCTTCAGTTTTATATATAGTAAAAAAGCAGCCTTACTATTTAATACCGGATTTTTTGAACGAAATTTGCTTCTAGTTGCATTTCTAAATTAATAAATATACATTTTTTAATTATAATTTCAAATAACAATTACGCAACAATTTTTTTCGATTAGGCTACATGAAATAATATATACAAATTTAATCATATAAATGTATTTCTATACGTTCTTTATCATTCGATTAATCTACAGGAATTTTATTGCAAATTCATTTATAATTGTCTTTCTAAATTAATAATGATTAAAAAAATTATTGTATTTTTATAAAATTGCATATACTCAATATTTTTATACATTATTTCTTATTCGATTAAAAATTCAACGGAAATTTATTTAAAATTTCATTTATTATAAATTTCATATTATTATAGTATACATATTATTTATAAATATATGTAAATTATATTATTATAGATAATTAAGTCGACATTTTTTTATACTCTTTGTTATTAGAAATCCAGTTTTAGGTTTTGCCCATCTCTAAAACATATTTCTACCAACTTTGTGGCCCAGTCAAACGTTTCGCCTGGCTTTGTCCAGTGTCTTAAGTACACATAACCATAGATGGCGCCACTGTGCATGCCATGATGACGACGTCGACGATGACGACGATGACGACGAAGTCATCACAGTGCAGAGATTGTCAACATATTAGCTTCAAATTGCTAAAGTTCTGCGACTTTTGCTCTTGCCTCATTTTCTCTTGCACGCATAGCCATACAGCATGTGTTCGTGTGTATGTGTGTGTGTGTGTGTGTGGGTGTGCTGTTGCTGTTGCTGTTGCTGTTTAATGTGCTGTTGCCAACTATTTTAGCCAAAGCTCACACGGGTTGCACAGCCAATGCCGCCAAATGTTGCCGGCGACCGGGTGATTTGCTTGCCCAGCTTAACAGGGTCCCAGCCCTGCAAGTAACAGCACCGCACCGCACCGCAACACCCTGTATCCACTTTTGAGTTGGCAGTGCCACCTATGCGACTGCCTGGCCTGGTCACCCTGCATGTGACTCCTCGCTCTGTTGCCATAGCCATAGCTATAGCTGTAGCTGTAGCTGTAGCTACTTTGGTTGCGTTCGGTTGACATTCGTAAAATCTCAAAATCCCGAAGGTCGTTGCCAGGGATTTTCTCAGATTTTGTTAGATTTAAATGAATTAGTTGCGTAGCCGATTGATTTTTTGACCTTTTTTTCTGCTTTCGCTTGCCGTTTTTTTTTTTTCTTTTCTTTTTTCTCTCTCTCTCTCTCTCTCTGCCCTTTCCTTTGGGAGAGGCCAGAGTAGGCCAACAAAAAGAAATGCAGCCTGCAGTCTGCAACCTGCAACTGCCTCCAAATGAGTACAAATGTTGCAAACGGGACCAAGCTTAAAATAAATGACAACAAATTGTAATCATATCTAGCGGTAAATGTAAAAAAATTTCCACTGCGTTTAGTAAGTAATTAAAATATGACTCCAGCTCAGACGCATAGATGATATATGCCCAATATTAAACACAAAGGCACAATGGCAACTTGGCTAAGGTTTTCGACGCCAGAAGGATGGTGAAAGGTCAGCTGGGAGCTGGACAAGTGCCATAGGACACCCCAGAATCTGGGGGGAGCTTAAAAAAGCATCAAATTTCATATTCAAAATGGCATTTTACATGTTGAGCATAATTTATAAATGCACGCAGCATCAGCAACAGCAACAACAGCAACAAGAGCAACAACAGCAATAATAACAAGAGCAACAGCAACAACAACAGCAACAGCAGCAACACGAGGACAACAGCAACAACACCAACAACAACAGCAGCTACAACTTGGGCGACAAACAACGAACACAAGGACATGAAATGTGCTGCGGCGGCAATATTTTTGAAGCGACATTGTCGCCACTCGCTTTCTCTCTCTCTCTCTCTGTCTCTCTGTCTCTCTGTCTCTTTGCCACCATCCTATGGCTCTCTATCTTTCTCCCACTTGCCGCACTATCGATGGGCATTCACATGGTCGTTGCCGATGTCCGTGTCGCTGTCGTTGTCCGTGTTGTCATTGTCGTTGCTGTTGCTGATGTTGCTGTTGCTGTTGTTGTTGTTGTTGTTGTTGTTGTTGTTGCTGTTACCATGGCCATGTGAATGTTCATGTCGTCGCAGCAAACAGCAAACAAGCCGCAGTTCTGGTGTTGCTCAGCCCACAATGGCATTGCTACCTTCACTACTAGCTCAATACCTGTGACCATGATCCTCCCCTACCCCCGCTCCACACCACGCCCACCCTCCAACTCCCAGCGCCTCTGCTGATGTTACATTGCCTGCTCCTCTTAATGGCTTCGCTGGCCAGGGCCAACATGTTGAAAGGATTGCGTCGAGTTATGTATGTGCGAGTATGAGTGTGAGTGTGTGAGTGTGAGTGTGAGTGTGTTTGTGTGTGCTGCCACAGTTGATTGGCTGTTATTTTTGGTGCGCGGACTGTTGAAATTTGCATATCAAAAACGTACACACAGACAGAGAAAGTGAGACAAGGAGAGAGAGAGAGAGAGAGAGAGAGAGAGAGAGAGAGAGAGAGAGAAAGAGACACACCAAAACCCGCAATCCCCATGCATACACCCTCGCGAACACCCAATCACACATCGCCCCCAACCTTTTACCAAACAC
>JBANCZ010004080.1:0-10980 GCA_037040025.1 Sphaerogastrella javana | reverse complement strand
ATATACCCTATACCATATCTACCAAAATACATACATACGTATATATATATATATATGTATATATATATGTATGTATTTACCTTAACAATTCAGAATTTGACCGTCTTTCAGATTCAATCCGATTTTTTTTATCGAATATCCAATCAACATGTTTAACAGTCGTCAACAATTAAAACATCCCATTCAATCTTAGTGTACACATAGTATATATGTATATTAGCTCTAATCAAGACACTATTGTTAGTCAGGCTTAACCCTACACACACACACACACACACACAGCATCCTAAATACATATGCAAATGCGCGTTAAAGTGTGTGTGTGCGGGTGCTTGTTTGCCGTTCATATTTCCAACTGGGTCAAATAATGCAAATGAGTTGCATGCAACATGAAGCCTTGCACAGTGAAGCAAAGCCTATATAAATCTGAAATATTCCATTTCGTAAATTTTGCCAAAATAAATTTAAAAAATATTAAAATTACTTTAAACTTCGTTGCATTTAATCAAAAGATTATAATTTTGCAATTATACAAAAATTTATTTAATCATGTCGGAATTCTTATAAATATATTCGTATATTTCGTATGCATATTGTCATTTGGATTACGTCGAATGTAGACCACTGTGCGTACGCAAATTTCGATGTCGATTGAGTACTCGTAATTGGCATCGATACCAAATAGCCAATAGATAAAAGCGAGTATCTGAGTATATGAGTAAATGAGTATTATATGAGTATGCATGGGAGTAGGTTATGCACTCGAGCAGTCAAGCGTGCGTTGATGCCCTACAGAAGCATGAACACCCGCATAGAATCACTGGGAAATCTAGATTCAGACACAGAGATATATTCGCACCTACCATAGACGATCAAGCATACGCACATGCTTAGTTGCACACTTACAAACACATAGATGAAAGTGTTTTAGTTATAGTACTAAGAAATGAATTAGAACTTCATAATAACAGCATTAGTACGAATAAATTGTTTGGTTTTGGGGTCTTGTAAATCGAAGATATAGGCACATAAACACACCCACACCTATGTATTTGCACCATCTACACCCTGTTGTTATATACACTGGCATTTGAATTAAATGAATAATGATTAATATTCGAATACCCATTCGTAGTGATATTATACTAACTAATTGACGCTTGAATTCACAGGACATCGCTATTCATTGTGACCAGCCTGGTGTATGCGATTCTATTGATTGTTGTATGCATTGCATATGTGATCAGCGATGTGACCACACACCGACTACCGGTGCTCTACTATGAGACATTCTTCACGTACCTCTATGGCACCAGTATACTCTTCCTCTTGTATGTCTTCTGTTTCCTGCTGCAGGGTAAGTCGATCACTTAAGACTAAATCTTTATCGTTTTTTTTTTTATAATTTTGATTTCTGTAAATACAATATAATTTATAATATATTATATTTCGATACAGAGAGCTCTTGCTGCAACGGTGGCAATGGCGGCAGCAAACCGAAACCACAGCCCAAAGAAAAGAAATCGAAGAAAGCCAAGAATGCAGATCCAGCCGATTCGAAGGAAGCGAAAGGCTCTAAGGACTCTGGCAAAGCCGTCAAAGGTGCTGCCTATCAGGTATGTTCATATCAAAACTTTCCCTTCATAATGCCCTTTAGAAAATTCGAAGAATTCAGTTTAGTTATCAATATGTATACGAAGTAATATAAATATATATAGTTAATTTGACGATCAATTTGTCTTGGTACAAACAGTAAACTAATATTTCTTTATACTATATCAATAGCAGTCTAGATTTCAAGAGTCGACCCCAAAATATAGAGTAATAAATTTGACCATGTTAAGATCATGTGTATAGTATGAGTATAGTTATAAAGTTGTATTATCATGTAGTAGTACTCTCTCGTCACCAGCTAAAGCTGTGCCCATTGTTCTCTATTTTCTCAGATACTGTGGCTGTAGCTGTCGTATTCGTGTCAGGGTTTAAGGGGTTTACGGGTTATGGGGTAGCTAACCTAGAGCAGAAGTGCATAATGAGTTAGATTAACAGACCCACGTTAATTATGCGACGACGTGATAAGGCCACATCAATTAAGGTGATCATATGAGTTTTGTTCTTTTCCCATTTACAATATAGCACTGAATCATACTGACATGCCTTATGTACATAGTACTATACTATGCTATATTATAGGGTCTATTTGGTTTAGTATGCATAATAGTAATATATGTTTTTTTTTAAACAATTATTCAACATTTTTATTGTTTACTTTTCCTGCATATAGGAAGCACCCGTGGATGCCGAGGTGGCCGTCACCCCGAAGAATGTACGCAAGCGAAAGACCACACACAGCGACCTTACACATGGAAGTTTCTTTTTGCGCGTCGGTGCCATTGGTAAACTATCGTTGTAATGAGAGAGAAGTAGAGAGAGGGGGAGAAAGAGAGAAAGTCAATTTGAATGAAATCATTATTAATCATCTATTCGATTTTTATTTCTTTTCTTTTCTTTTTTCAATGGAAATTTGTGTGTGTGTGTGTGTGTGTGTGTGTGTTTGTAATTAGCTTTTGGACTGGGTGCCATGATTTATATTGGATTGGAATTTGGATCGTTCTTTGAGATACCGTTTGATTCACCTTGCCATCATATTCTAATCGGAGTGAACCCGCTACTGCAGATGATCTTTACGTTTATGCAGATGTACTTCATATTCATGAATGCACGGGTAAGTTCATGTAGTCTATATTGGCTGCAAGTCGCTTAGTATGATATGATATGATATGATATGATACAATACGATACGATATAATACGATCTTATTATAAAACCTAAACAACACTATATACTATATATATACAGCCTGTAACTTACTTACCACTAAATACAATATGTTAGCCAGTACTATTATCTAATCTACAACCAACTAGTGACAATAACTACTGTATTTACTATACACACATTGAATACAATATGAATACAATATAAATACAATCTGAACACAATCAAAGACAACAAAGTCCCTGATCCGCTACAATGCACGAATGAGGTTAGTTTTAAGGTTAAGTTTACAATATTACGTTAGATTCTTTGGCCTCAGACAGCGTTTGGATGAGCGTGCGTAATGGCAATTCGAATAACTTATCCTATACATAGGTATACAGTACTACATAATACTAACTAATACTCTAGATAAAACGTAGTGGAATCATTTAACCAGTACTCAATAATCAATACTCAAATCAAAATTGTTCCGTATGAAAGATATGTTTTTATTAAAAAATTTCGCGTGCGATATACATAGTATTCACATTAATAACGTGAATGCATTCAGTGGAATGCAGACTTGGATCGGTCGTACACACTCTATCTATCTATCTGCTTTACTTTCACTCTCCATCTCACTTACTTTCACTGTGTATCTCTGTCACTGTCGCTCGTTCCAATTGGCATCTGATTTGGCAGTTAGTTGAGTTTAGTTTAATTCGTTATCATTGATTCGCGCATTCGCTTTCGCATTAGCACTCATATTTGCCATCAACATTATCACCAGACATTTGATTTCATTGTTTTTTTTCGCTTTGCTTCATGAATTCAATGATCGTTATACTCGAAATACAATCGTATACAAGCAAACCGATTAAAAGTCAGCCGTTACACTAAATAATCGATCAATTGGAATCGATGGAACAATTATATCGGCACATACATTCGGCGCAGATGAATCAATCCAATCAACAGAAAATTAACGAAACAACTAAGTTATCGATGACTTAACGATTGAGATTTATCGATTAATCGCTCATGTTCACATCAATCACAACTCACAACACGTACACGCATACGCATTCAATCAAATCGCATAGTCATTCATTCATTCAACCATTCATTCAACCATTCATTCATTCATGCATTCTTTTTAAACAAATTTCGAAATTATTGCAAAATATTTAGTTTTTTAATGAACCATTTTTGTGTACATAATCCCAACAACTCCGCCCCATTCGCAATCGCAGACTAGGCCACCATTTCAGGTACGATATACAAATCATTTTCTACTCTCTACTCTATTCTACTCTACTCTACTATACTCTACTCGTTTACCCTAAGCTCATTTCCGTCACTTGTTAAACATACACTATGTTTGATACTATAATATGATATACCTATATAATATAAATCATTAGTATAAAATTAACTTTTTTTTTCAATTGTCTAAGGGCTTTTCGGTATTCGGTGTTCGGATCTGTCCATACTCTTGTAGCTGTGGTACCCAATCCGAAACAACTATTGTATACTTGAATTCAAGCTGCAAGTGTATGTGAAGACTTCGTCCAAGATCGAAGATACTAGTTACTTTTGTTCTTATCTTATGTTATAATATATATATATATGTATATATATTATATATGTATATATTTCTACAAAACAAAAAAAAAAAAAAAACACACTACTATATTTACATGTATGTCTGTAAATACCTATATACTATATACAATATATATGAATATTAGAAATGAAAACGTTACGACAACTATACTCAAGACGTTGCATCTCTTCCACACTTTCTTTTTCTTTCTCTTTCTATCTCTCGATCTCTGGGTCGCTTTGTGTGCCTATCTCTCTTGCAGTTGAACATACACCGCTTCAAGGTGATCGCCCGGTTCGGCTTGATGCACGTCGTGGCCACCAACATTTGTGTTTGGATTAGGACCTTGGTCAAGGAGTCTCTGCTGGAGATTACCATCTATCACCAGAAGCGTGAGGCTGATCCGGATGCCTCGTCTATTGGCCATTCGATACGCCAGCATGCGTTACGTCATGCTGGTACCGTACTGCGAACCCATGCAGGACCCAACACCGAGTTTGAGGTGCTTGACGGCGAGGACATTCTACCG
The DNA here is from genome assembly GCA_037040025.1 of Sphaerogastrella javana. NCBI lineage: Eukaryota > Metazoa > Arthropoda > Insecta > Diptera > Drosophilidae > Sphaerogastrella > Sphaerogastrella javana. The sequence goes on along the minus strand of JBANCZ010004080.1, from coordinate 6,085 downwards.
AAGGATGTGTACAAGAGCGATAATGTATTGTCGAAATTGGTGCGCAATACGGTCGATGGCATCTCCAAGAGCTTGGGGATGGGTGGCGATGTGACCAGTACCAGCACCACGACCACCACACGTGCTCCACACACTACGCCTGTCTATCAATGGCACAGTACTACTATGGCCCGCAAGCTGAAGAAGTTTATCACTAGCACCACGGCTGCCACAAGCACCAGTAGCAGCAGCTCCACCACCAGCAGCACCACTAGCACCACCACCACCAGCATTCCATTCTTTAACAGCGCTGCAACAGCCGGTGCCGACTTGAGCGGCAGCACGACCAATGAAACACCCTTCCAGCGTATCTTCTCGAGTGCCACGCCCAGCCAAATGCCCATCGATGTGTCCGGGTCCACGTTGCCCGCTGTTGCCGAGGGCAATTCTGCCATTGCCACAGCCACATCCGGCGTCTCCTCATTCCTGAACAATCTTGTATCATCCACGCCCAGTACCAGTGTCAGCAGCAGCACACCAGCCACCAGCACAGAAGGCGCTGTGAATATCATGAATAATCTGTTCGAGAATAGCTTCCAAACGTATTCGGATATTTCGCACGATGAATCCAACGGCCTGGTTGCTTTCGAGAATCTGGAGAGCCTGGACAACATCTATCCGGCCGCGCTGTCTTCCAACATTGGCACACTCAACTCCACCGCCTGCGGTCGCATTGACATAATGGGCACAATTGTCTATGATTCGGCACCGTATCTGTATCCGTTTATCATTGAGTATTCGCTAATTGGCGCTGTGGTTCTGTATGTGATGTGGAAGCATATCGGCCGCTATCCGGGCAGAATGAACGACGAGGATCTGGAGCATAGGCTGGAGGTGATGCTATCCCGTCGTGCTGTTGCCATGGCGCAGCAGGCACGTTCCGGTCGCGTCGATTGTGTTGGCTCATCGAAGGGTCTGTTCTTTGGTCTGTTGCTGTTGGTCGGCGCGCTGATTTGCTTGATACTCTTCTTCGTCTTGGTGCGTCATCAGCAGTTCTCGCTGTTGGCCATTTATCTGGCTGATGCCAGTCATTGCATACTCATGGCATTCGCCATACTCGCCATCATAGTGGGCTTCATCAGGTACGCAGTAAATCAATTCGAATACATTCAAATGTTCATTCATATCTTCATCTAACATATTATGAATTGATACGATTTCTTTTTAGGGTCAAGAACTTGAAATTCCGCTGCGAGGAGCAATCCAATTTGAATGATATTTTGCTGCGCATCTCGGCCTTCGGTCTATTCACTTACTCCGTATTTAGCATCATTGCCGGCAGTCTGAAGGTGTTGGAAAGTGAGCCCAGTCTACTTGTTACGACCACCGGTGGCGTGGCCGTCTTCCAGGTCATTCTACAGTTGCTCTTCATCGCGGATGTGTCTCGTCGCCGTGTTCACTTGCCGGAGCACGATCGCAGCAAGCCAGGACGCCAAATTGTCACCTTCCTACTCATCTGCAACGTAGCCATGTTCGCCATATACACATTCGAAGCTCAAAAAGTATTCGCCAATCCTGTAAGTAGATATGTACGTAAGCGAGACTGAGTTAAGTAAGACGATTAATGCTCTCGTTCGTTCTATTCGTTATATTCCATGTGCATACTCGTTGTTCACTATTCGTTATTTCACATTCCTTTAATCCTTATTTGTTTAGTATCAGAATATCTTATACAACATGTGTAGATATATTATATGTATTGTAGATACGTTCAAACGATTTAAAAATCTGAAACTTAATTAATATTGGGCGTATTCTTAATATGTACTAGTTTATTCCTTAGCTAAGGAATGAGCTCAAAATTAGTTAATCTGTAATCCTCCCAAAAAAAGGGAATTGGATCTGAAACTTTTTTGATGATATAGTAAAAAATAAAACATACGCCAAATATTAATAGATATCAATGTAAAACTGTTAATTTTGTATATTTGCATGCATATTTTTGCTAATGTATTATCTGAAATCTATACTATATACTTATACTAATTATATGACAATTGATTATATCGTATACAGGTGCAACTGGAGTTCTATGGTTTTGTGCCCTGGTCCATCATTCAGCGCATTACACTGCCTCTGTGCATCTTCCATCGCTTCCATAGCGCTGTCACACTTGCCGAGATCTGGAAGACCACCTACAAGGCACGCTTGGAGTAAGCTGTTCCAACATGCAACATGCAACATGCTAAATGAAACATGCAACATCCAATAAATCCATCAAATGCGAAAATAAAACCAAAAACGTAAAGAACAAATTACCAAAACTGAGTGTGAACACACTGGGAATGAGATGAGATATTACAAGTAATGCGAGCCGAAACCCAAATGAAATGAGAACAAAAGTTAAAAATTAGTTTCTAATTGCGAATGATATATATGAAGAATACATTTATATACATACGTGTATGTATATTGATATATGTGTATATATATGTATATGTATACAATCGTACATATGCATACATATATATTTATATATAGAATATATATAACAATTTTTGTTTTTAGTTACGCATAGTATAGGTTAACTAAGTTCAAAATGCAATAATACAAAAAGGAGAATCACAATATGAATAAATGTAACAAATGCAACAAATAGTTGTATCAAAGAAACAGGATACATTAATTGAAAAAGGGAGGCTAAAATAGAGAGCTATCTCCCAAAGCGAACCCATTGGACCATTAGCACCCCATTGAGTGCGGTTAAAGTGGTTTTTTTTTTCAGAAAACGTAAACTAAACTTTAGAGTGTATTGAATGTTTAATGAATTAAACAATTTTTGATGCTAAATACCAAATCGTTATACAAACAGAACAGAACCGAACAAAAATACGAAAAAAAGATCTATACTAAACTAAACCATATTACAAAATTTAAATCAAATCACAAATGTTGAAAGAAACAAAATGTGTGAAAATGAGAATACTGAAATCGTATTGTTACCCATTTTCCATTTTCCTTTTTTTTAAATAGATTTGATTGGAATGTGAGAGATGGGAAAAAGCTCACATGATAAAACATTCACCTACACTCACACAATCACACTCACATACACACACACACACACAGATACATATACTTACGAACTAAGTCATAGGTTTACAGTCAATAGGCATTTGTGCAAAAATTTCAGTTTTTTGTTTTTGTTTGCGATAACAATACAATAATTTAACGATTTGATTACATTGTATGTTATTATAATAATTTATGTGTATTTAATTGTTTATCATTACTCTAAAATATGTATACAATTATTAAATATAATTTGTTTCTTCCATTATTTATATGCTTTCTTATTGTTTAACTCGCTGCAATGTGTCTGTTATGGAAAGTTTTGCTTTTATGGTATCGATTTATCGATTTTCGATCGATTATGTTGTCGATAACCATTGTTGTATCGATAAATAAACACACATGAAAAAATGTTGTTTACTTTCTACATTGCCATACTCATTGAAATACCTACAACATCCATGTAGCAATTGGGTATATAAGTCACAGGCACAGAATGCACCTACGAAGTATGCGATGGTATTCGGGCCAATGATCACACAGACCCCAAACACTTTCACACAGTCATACACCCACACTCGCATACACATACACATGCACACTCATACATATACTCACAGAGTCTTTACATGCCATGAAAAGGAGTTGGAAAAGCACGAGAATTTCAAATTCATTCATTAGAAACGACAACATGTTTTCGAATTCCTTACCCACGAAACAGGATCCGAAGACAAACAACAACAACAAACTGTGATGAATTATATTGTTTATTGACATTTGGAATCGTTGAATTCTTTATTGCTCAGTTGCATTTTGACACTTTTAGAAAACAAAAGACAAAACAAAACAAACAAAAAAAAATACAAAAAAAAAACACTAAAAAAAATACAACAAAAAATACAAAACAATCCACAATCTATTGAAGAAAAGAAAAACCAAAAAAAAAAAAACAAAATTGGAAAATTTTTTAACTGCGTTCAACCAATTTCATGGTCCGTATTGCTACATATACAACAAGAAGCTAAGAGGCCAATAACCAAAAATATACAAAAATAAAAAATAAAAATTTAATATATAAAAAAAAAAAATATATTAAAAAATTAACAAGGAAGAAACTTGTTGGGGCAATGTAAGGCCAGACAGAGTAATTGAAAACATTTTTAATATTTATGTATACATACATATATAGATATATATATATAAATATATATAATTATATATATAAATATATATATGAATATATGTATAAATACAAGTTTATAAATGTCCATTTTTTGATTATTAGTAGTGATGTTAAATGAGAAATAACAACTTAATAGTAAATATAATACCTTTAATATGTATGTATTAGCTGCAAACATAAGCGAAACAAGAGATTAACATGAAAATATACAAAAAAAGAAAACATGAAATTTAATGTTATATCAAATAATAATAATACGAAATCGAATTATTATCGATCGTAACACATATATGGCTCGCAAGAACTCTTCTTCAATTCCCGATATGAAATGAATATGCATTTAGGAGAAGGCAAAACAGTAATCGATAACAATTACAATTACAAGTTAAGAACCATTTTTAAAGATATGCAGCGTATATCTATAAATATATGTATACTAACCCACCAAATTCAAAGTATTTCAACGTTTTATATGGAAACAAGACGCAGATCCAGATACAAAACACAAATGATAATGGGGCTATCCGGTAGTACCATCAATTCATGATCATGATCATGATCTTCTTATCAAGAATATTCAATTCGATGTATCCTCAGCTGATCATGATCGAATGAGAAGAAGATCAATAGAATAATAGCCTACTGAGCGATGGTATTCAATATGGGAATGGAATTTGTGGGTCTGTGTTTCTTTGTTTTTTTGTTGGCAAATTTACATAGTTATATACACTGCCGTCTCTTGTATTGCTCAGATAAATATATACATACATACTTACATACATACATACATAAATATATACCATTTACATATATAGTTTAGACAGATATGTATATGATAAATGTACATAGATGTTACATGTGAGTAACATTGGCTAGACGATACATACGTGAACAAAGCAATCCAAAATTCAAACTGAATGCCCAAAAGCAGAGAACCCCATAGATAAACATGCATGCATACATACTATATACTCTTTATACTTATGTATAAGTATATGTACGTACCCAATAGTTACACATTATACTTGTCGTAATCGTAAAAACAAAACAAACAAAAAAAAATGAAAACAAAACAACAAAAAAAAAAAAAAAAACACACAATTATATGCTAACATGTAGTAAGTATAGTCAAGCCAAACAAACGTAAGTAGATAGTTCAGCTCAAACACACTCTCACCACATTCAAATCGAAACGAAACCATTCGAACTGCCCTCGCCTCGTCGAGTTATCGAGTTTCCTCTAGAACGACTAATCGATCGAGATGCAGTGGAAACACTTTCTTTGCTAGGCGTATGCAATACATACGCCCACACACACACACTCACTCACACACTCACATACACTCACAGAACACTCACTCACACACTCACAAGAATCTCTATGGACTAACATACCAGCACACTTACATATACATACATATGTATTGGAAAATGGCTAATCAAGTTCAGTTTAACAAGTACTTGTGTAGCTTTTAGACCTAATCGAAAGGACACACCGATAGAAACAGTGTTGAACAACATCAAGAAGAATTCGCACTAATATTGTGTAAGCATACATATTAATATATGGTATATATATATATATATATATATCATTCATATTATATATAGTATATATATTTATGTATGTGTACACACAAAATATGAGTGTGTCCGATTTGTTTTTCATTAATATTTAGTTAAGCATAAGATCATATTTTATGTATTTTTACTGAACTACAACATAAATAATTGAATGTTTCAACTAAGTTGTATAATTATAAGTGTATAATTACAAGCCGAACGCGACGAGACATAATGCAATTATGTATTTTGTATTTAAAACAATAATATATATATGTTATAAGATCA
>JBANCZ010004079.1:0-10986 GCA_037040025.1 Sphaerogastrella javana | reverse complement strand
TACTTGACACTTCAAGCAGCGCCGTCAGCTGTCGAAAGCTCGAAAACTCTCGTAATTAACTTTTTATATTGTAAAAATTTCAAGATGCAAAGACAATTTGCTAATGTAATCGGTCACGCCACGCGACAGCTGCGCTGCAGCCACCGTTCATTTTCGGTCACAGCCCAAAAACGCGAAATTTTCAAGGTACAGAGCCCCGAAGAGTTCGATAAGAAGGTGAAGAACAGCCAGCAGCCCGTGATTGTTGATTTTTTTGCGACGTGAGTAAACAGTCATAAAAAATGATATTTGTGGTAAAGCTATGTACTATTTCTTAGTTGGTGTAACCCCTGCAAACTGCTGACACCGCGCATCGAAAGTATTGTCGGCGAACAGGCTGGATCGATTAAACTAGCCAAAGTCGATATCGATGAGCACAGTGAGCTGGCTCTGGATTATGATGTAGCCGCTGTGCCTGTGCTTGTGGTCATGCAGAATGGCAAAGAGGTTCAGCGCATGGTCGGCCTTCAGGACGAGGACAAGATTCGCGCCTGGGTGGCCACTGCTGTCAAGAACGCCAAGTAATCGCCACGGGGCTCGCAGTAGAACTCAACGCAGCATCTGAATAAATGGAGCAAAGCTTTAAAGTATCGTAATTCGTTTTCTTTCTGGGATGAAATAAATCTTATTAACCGTTGCAAAATCCCTTAAAACTATATATTATTGAAGTGCCTAAATGGAAAACCAGCCGGGGGTGCCCGGTCGCTTCTTATTGCGATCCAAAAACTTGCGAAAGCCTGCCTTTGATTCGTCCATGGACTTCTCGTCCTTCTCCTGTTTCTCCGCTTTATCAGCGAACAGATCGGGGAAAGTAAATGCTTCAGTTTTCGGCTGCAATTGAAAAAACAATTTCAGTATTCTGTGAAAATTTCGTAATGCTTTTCGAGGCGCTCACCATTGTTACATAAGCATACTTGACGTCATCCTTTTTTGTGACATAGCCGTAGGTCTGATCACGTTTTGTGTCGCCCATTGCAATGCGTGTACGCACATCGACCACGGGCACCTTGTATATCTTTTCCAAATAATTCTTCACATCGTGTTTGGTCATTTCCGTGGACACGGCAAAGGTAACAACATTAGCCGGCTGGTCTTCTGTGGGACGCACCAGTTTCATCCAGAAATTGGGCAGAAATACACGCAGCTGCGGATTGCCGCGTTGGTAAATCGGATACCAGCGCGTGGACATTACGTTCAGTTTATATTTTTATACAGAAAAAACAAAATAATACAATCCAGCCACGATAACTGGACTTGCCGAATACAGCTAGTTATCGATGACAGTATCGATAGTGTGTAGTTTTGCCTATCATCATATAACTGCGTGCGTGCGAACGAGCCAGAAGACTTTTGTTGTGTTTTGCTTACATCGGTATTCACCGTTACGCAAAAACGTACTAAAAAATACCACGCACGTGTTACAAACAGCTGACAGCACAGCAACAATACATGCATTCAATAATTTGACTTCACTTGTGTTTTTGATATGGGCAAGCTTAAAAAGCCGGCTGCGCAGGCCAAAAAGAAACCACTGAATCGCAAAGAACAGCGTAAGCTCAAGCTTGAGACAAACAACAAACGTATATTTCATTCAAGTAAAACAAATGGAGCACAGCGTGTGGCTGAGGCAGCAGCGGCAGCGTCTGCTGCCTCAGCGGCTACCAACAAAACCAAAAAGAAGAAGAAAAAGTCGATGAAATCGTATGTAAATCCCGAGGATATTCCACGGGAAAAACTGCTGGCTGGGCAGGTTGATGCGGATGACGACGAATCGATTGCCTCGGATTTCAGTGATACTGAAGTCGATGCCAGAATGCCACCGAGTCGGAAGGTGGAAACGTTCGAGCCACTGGGACAGAAAAAGCCCAAGAATCATGCGGGCATACAGCGAGAGGACGAAATGGTAACACGGAAACGTGAACTGCGGCAGCAGAAGGAGCTGTTAACAAAATCGCGTAAGCAGCGCTTGAAGCAGCTGAAACTTGAGAACGAGGAGGAGGACAAGGAAATATCTAAGCTAGAGAAAAAATTAAAGCTAAACAAGACTAAGGACAAGAACCGATTAGTACGCAAAATGTTCAGCGATGGCTTGGACTATTTGCTGGACTTTGTGTTGGACGATGACGAGGAGAAGCAGAAGTGGGAGGAGAAGCAGCGTCGTAAAAAAGAGTTGAAAGATCAGCAAGAAAAAGAAGAATCCGCCATGTGGGACGAAGAGGAAGACGATGAACCAATGAATGAAATGCCAGAGACGGACAGCGAAATGGATGAAGCTGAAGAAGAAGATAATGAAGACACAGGGCAGAGTGAAACGGACGACGACCAGGAAGATGCATCTGACAGTGAAAGCGAACAGAACACTAAATCACCTAAATGTAAGCTTAATTAAATAATATTTGGATAGTTCATAATATGTGGCAAACTCTTTTCTAGACAAAGAAGATATTTATGGACGTCGACGCGATGCTGATGGAAACATTATTCTGGAAGATGCCGAGACAGAAGCCAATGCCGCTGGCCAGAAGTACGTGCCACCGCATCAGCGTGCTCTATTGGCGTCTAGTAGCGGCTCCAGCGAACAGCTGGCACGTCTGCAGAAACAGTGCAAAGGTTTACTCAATCGTCTGTCCGAGGCGAACCTGCACAAGATTTCCACTGGCATCGAGGAGCTGTATATGAAGAACTCGCGCCACAACATGAATGAAACATTAACCAATCTGTTACAGGAGTCACTGATAGGACGGACTCGCAGCAACGAGCGCATGGTGCAGGAGCACATGGTGCTGCTGGCCTATCTGCATGCGCACATTGGCAGCGAGATTGGAGCACACTTTCTACAAACGTTTGTGGAGCAATTCGATGGCTTCATCAAGCAGATAGAGACTCTGGAAGTAGAAGACAAGCGTCTTAACAATCTGATACTACTGCTCTGTTATATGTACATTTTTAAGATCTACGAGCAGCGGCTACTACTGGAACTGATAGCCAGATTAGCGGGTAGTCTGTGCGAGAAGTCCGTGGAGTGTCTGCTGCTGATCTTCCAATCGGTGGGCTTTCGTCTGCGCAAGGATGATCCGATGGCTTTTAAGAATATGATGCAAAACGTTCAATCACAAATTGCCGCTGCACCCTTGGAGCTAAAAGAGAATCCCCGCTTGCGTTTCATGGTGGACATACTGAATGCCGTGAAGAACAACAACATAAGCAAGCTGCCGCAATATGATCCCGAGTTAGCCGAGATGCTGCGCAAACGGCTGAAGGGAATGCTGCGAAATGACCGCTATGTGGTCACGCTGAATATCACCTTAGAAGATTTGTTGCGTGCGGATAAGCTGGGCAAATGGTGGATTGTGGGCTCCGCATGGACGGGCAATCTTGCTGAGATGGGCACAGCCCAGACAGACCAGCGTCCCCAAGCCCAGGCTGGGGGTCAACGATACTCCGAGAAGTTGCTGGAATTGGCCAAACAGCAGCATATGAATACCGCAGAGCGACGGAATATCTTCTGCATCATTATGAGCGCCGACGACTACGTGGATGCTTTTGAAAAGATTCTGCATCTATCGCTCAAGGATCAACGCACCGTAGCCTATGTAATCATCCACTGTGCCTTGAACGAACGCCGTGCGAATCCTTACTACGCCCATTTGGGTTTGAAATTCTGTCAATATAATCGCAAGTTCCAGTTGGCGTTTCAGTTTGCCAGTTGGGATCGCATTAACGATATCGAATCCCTGACAAAATTGCAGATACGCAACTTGGCGAGTTTCCTGCAGCAGCTTATACTCGCCGCTGGGCTGCAGCTGTCCGTGCTGAAGGTGGTCGACTTCATGCAGTTAGATAAAAAAAGTTTCTTCTTCATGCGCGAGACTATGCTGCGCTTGCTGCTCTCCCCCGATGAGACTGAGCTTTATCAAGCATTTGAACGCGTGGCCAAGAACTCCAAGCTACACCAGTTCAAACAGAGTATACGTCTATTCATGCAGCACTTTCTGCTGGCCAAGCTCGAGGAGCTTCCGGATGGCGACCAGCAGTTACTGCGGCCGCGCATCGACCAACTGGATAAGCTCTTGGCCTATGTAGATTTGTAAATATAAATCTTTATTGTTTGTGTGTTTTGTTTTAACGCTAAACATTAACAAGAACGTATATTTTGTTATTCAAAGGGATTGCTTAATATGATATAAACGCTCAGTCGAAACTCTGGAGCAGATTGCGTGCGCGCTGATAACGCATTGATTCCACAATGGCCTGACGGGCAGTTTCGTCTTCAAGCTGCTCGCATTTATTGTCCAGCTCTTGTATTATATCCTCGGCAATTTTACAGATATTTGCCTTGGATGCACCCTTTGAGCTAGCGAGGTATTCCAATGCTATAGGCCAGATGTCGGCTGTCAATCGATCCTCATCGAAAGCCGTCATTTGTATGGATATCTGACGCAGCTTCTCAAATTTCCATGACTGTCGCTCATCGCGCCACCTCAGCAAATACTCTTCATTCTTTTTAACATCCTTGTCGGCGCTCTGGCCTTTTTGTTCTTCCATGCGCTGCAAATGCTTTTGTTTCTTTTTTTGCCGCACTGTAACTATGGCATTCATGTTCTCTGGCTTGGCTGCCGCCTCCAATTGATCCGCTGTAGGCAAATCATCTAGTTGCTCCGATTCGTCTTCTTTCGTTTGTTCGCTTGATTTGCTGCGTTTTTCTTTGATGGCACACTGATCGAACGCCTGCTTGCGTTTATTTACCTTACCTACAAATGCGAAGTATTATTATTTGATATTCGATTGATCCTAAAAGAAGTACAAAGGGACAACCAAATCTTTGATTAGTATGCAACTTACTCTTAAGAGGCGTCTGTTCATCGGTTTCGGTTCCTTGCTGATGGTCAAGAATTAAGCTCTTGTCCGCCACTTCGTCATCGCTGCCGTTTGTGTTTCCTTCGTGCTTTCGCTTCTTGCCCTTACGCTTCGGCTTCGCTGCTTCCTCGGTGCGTGCCATTTCGTTAACTTCAAGCTATGAATCTCAAACAACTTGGAAATATTCGTTATTCGAATCGTTCGTTATTCATGTGCTCTTATTGTTTTATTAATGAGACCGTATTGCGTGCAGTCAACAAAGTTGGTATCAAATTTGCGCAATTGACTGATGCAGCCAACTTCATGTGAGTCAACAAATTGCGCTCGGAGCCAAATTTTGCGCGCAGCCAACTTCAAGCGAGCAGTAAACTGCGTACAACAATAACGCTGAGTTGATATTTTGTTTGGCAATAAATATTAATCTTATCGACAATGGCTGGCAATTGATAGCTAATGAGGCAATTTAAAACAGAAATTGTGTGACCACTACACATATCACCATGCTGCTGCTGGAATTGAAAATTTTAACGTTGAATATCTGGTATGAGTATGCTTTTAATCAATTTGGTCACGAGCCTTGTATCTAAACCTGATACAATTCTTTTTTTTTTTTTTTGTGCATTTCCAGGGGCATTCCATTTGTTTCGAGTGATCGAGGGCCACGTATTGAAGCCATATGCCAGCAGCTGAATGCCGGCGAATACGACATAGTATCATTGCAGGAGGTATGGTCGCAGCAGGACTCCGAGAAGCTGCAGCAGGGCACATCCAGTACTCTGCCTTATGCTCACTATTTCCACAGTGGCGTCATGGGCGCAGGCCTACTGGTGCTGTCCAAGTATCCAATTTTGGGTACGCTCTTCCATGCCTGGTCCGTCAATGGCTACTTCCATAGAGTGCAACACGCCGACTGGTTTGGTGGCAAGGGTGTGGGTCTCTGCCGCATCCTGGTTGAGGATCAAATTGTGCATTTCTACAATGCTCACTTGCATGCGGAATATGATAATACAAATGATGAGTACAAGACACATCGAGTCATTCAAGCCTTCGATACAGCACAGTTTATCGAGGCGACACGTGGCAGTTCGGTGCTGCAGATACTGGCTGGGGATCTCAATACGCAGCCAAAGGATATCTCATACAAGATGCTATTGTACACCTCCAAAATGAAGGACAGCTGCAAATCAGACTCGTTCCGTACGAACGAGTCGGGCAGAAACTCGTATACACCTGCTAAACTGCTAGCCAAGAATCCGCTGGGCATACGTATCGATCACATCTTCGTGAGGAGCGCAGATCATATCAAAGCCGAAATTGTTGAGTATAGATTACCATTTCCAGACCGAGTGCCAGGTCAAAAGTTTAGTTTCTCTGACCATGAAGCTGTGCTGGCCAAATTGAGACTCACCTTGATGTCAACCAATGCTGCAGAGGCGGCAGCTGTAAACACAGAGCAGGTGGCATGTACAGTAGAAGAGGAAATGGAATCATGCCCTGTAGAACTAGAACAGACCCAAAACGGTGATGCACACATTGCCACAGATACTTCCACATCAGAGGACTCCAATGGCTGCCAGTCTCTACCAGCTGCTCGCACTGCAGTGCTCAACGAAGCGTTGGCGCTGTGCGATGCTTCTCTCTTGCAGCTGAACACAGATCGATTGCTGTATTATAGTGCAGCAGCTGTGCTCTTTGTGCTGCTCGTGCTGCTGGTGGAATTCACAGCACCTGTGGGTTTGCGCACGGTGTTTCTGCTGCTCAAGTTCATCGTGTTTGGCGTCATATTGTTCTGCGTATTTATGGCATCCATTTGGAACTATATGGAGCGCAATGGTGTGTTACAGGGTAAAAAATCGATGGAGGTGATGCTACAGCATGCCCAGAAATACGAATATTTCTATTGATGCAAAACTATGTGGATCATTCGTAACATTAAGAAGCTCAAGCTGCATTTACACATATATATGTATAGAAATTAAACATTTCGTCTAAGATTTAAATTTTGATTGACAACTTTTAATTGTCTGACCGCTGTAAGATAATGCAATAATAATAATAATAATATTTAATCATTTATCAACAATATTCAATTGGCTTTGTCAGAGTTATGTGCTGATTAGACTCTACATATTCATATTTCATCTGAAGGCAACGTTCTCTTTCAATTTAAATGCGATTATTTGTTGCGCCCACGATGTGCAATCGCTTATCGATAATTGTTCGATAGCAACGTGTTGGTTGGCTGCAGCAGCAAAACAGCTCCTCACACTCACGGCAACGTTTCTGCGCAAATAATAAATGAAAATTTGTTTAAAAATAGTTTTAATAGTTATTAGCGGTGCCAATTGTTGTACAGTTTGTGCATAATTTAAATATTTGCTATTTTTGGACTGCAGCAAACGACATACAGGCGCGTGAAACGTCTTAGGCCCAGGAGTCTGAGTCACGGCCAAAACAAAAAACAAACAAAAGAAGAAAAGGAGAGACAACAAAGGAACTAAAGCACGAAGGGGAAGAGGAAGCAGCAAGACAATGAGTAAACTGCCAGCCAATTTGGAGTTCGTGCGTGAGGATGACTTCGTCGAATATTATATATTCCCGAAGCTAAATGACACAGAACAGGCGCAGAGCGAGGAGCAAGTGCGTCAACAGCTGGAGCAGGTGCGCTTGGACTGTATGTGCTTTGTGCAGGAGAAGGTGAAACAGCGCTCATACATCTGGCACAAGGATGAGTTCCAGCTGCTGGTGCGCACGGGCAGTGCCCAAGAGCAGCTCCTCAACGAGGAGCATAACGATGAAGAGCACCAGCAGGAGCAACAGCTAGGTAACTAAACATTGTAGAAACAAAAACAGCTTGATTAATATATATTTTGTAATTACAGCTCATCTCCACGGCGTCACACACTACGGGGATAACATCGCCGACGAATGGTTCATTGTGTATCTGCTCACTGAGCTGACACGCGCTCGTCCGGATTATATAGTACGTGTGTGTGATGCTGATGGCGAATTCCTACTAATTGAAGCCGCCGACGAGTTGCCGGACTGGGCTAGTCCCGAAACCTGCGAACAACGCGCTTACTTGGTCAAAGGCTGCTTGCAACTGCTGCAGGATTCCAGCAACAGCAGTGGCAGCCATAGCGAGCGTATGCCCATGTCCAGCGCTGTCCACCGCATTCGTAAGAATCCCACACTGTATCGTTGCTCCAGAGAAATTCAAAGATGCATTGAAGCGCGCCTGAAGGAATTCCAACCGGAGCAACCACACGTATCTATACATCGTCAGATTGTGCAGCTGCCACAGAATGCGGCGCAGCTGTTGAAGCTGCGGCCGGAGCTGGTGGCAGCCGCCGTGCGCGCCTTTTGCGAGCGCGATACACTGGACACCAAGGCGCTGAGGAGCATGCGCTACTTTGCCCCAGAAACGCCCAGAATACGCACGAATGTGGCGTTCACCCGGTGCCTCTATGCCATGCTGATGCACAGTCAATACACACCGGAGAGACGTCTGGGCTGGCAACTGACGGATGCCATGGCCCAGCCAGAGTGCTACAAGGAGCAGCTGCTTGGCGTGAAGCTGGCCAGTGGCCTAGAGATTTTGGCCAGTCGGGCCAAGAAGAACAACGAGGAGACACCTGCTTGGCGTGCGTATCTGCGCAGTCTGCAAGGCAAAGGTTATTTTCGTGAAAATCTGGAGGGCAGTGCGGAATACGAGCGTCTTCTGGCTAACGCCAAGGATTACTTCAACAAGAACCAAGCCCGTTTTCGCACAGCGCCTATTGTTGGCGCAGAAATCATTGAGCTGCTGCGTCAGTGTACTGATGAGGAGGAGCAGGAGCAGCTGCGCGATGCACAAAACAATTTGTTGCCCAGCGATGCAGATGACTGGCTGAATATCAGTGCCGAGGAACTGGATGCCATGCTGCATGAGCGCTACGGGCCACAAAAGCTGTACAAACCCAACGGAGATGTAAACGCCGAGGAGTTCACCAAGCAACTGACACAATTCCTGGACAGGCAATCGAACTTCGAGGGCATTGAGACGCACAATGATACCGGCGCCGATGACCTAGACTCGGACGATGACGAACCGCAGCCGCCGCCGACAACACGCACTGACGCTGCTTCCACTTCCACAAGTGGCGCCAAAGTCAAAAAGAACGCGTCCATGCGAAAGGCGTGCCAGCAGCGCAACTCATTGATACTCTCCGAGGAGCAGGACAGCACGCATGTGCGCAATTTTCTGGACTTTGTGATACCCGAGGACAACTGGGACTCCACGTCGGAGATGAGCGACTATGCCGACGAGGACGATTTGCAGCGTAACTTTGATGCGTTGACCAGCGGTGAGGCTGGCCTAGGCGGCGCCGACAACTATCGCCTGGATTGCAATATCAAGGCCTACATGGAGCAAATGGATCGAGAGTTGGCCCAAACCGCAGTCGGCAAATCGTTCCATGCCAAGAGCAACAGCAACGCACAGCGCAGTGCCTCCGCTGAGGACGATTTCGATGACATCGAAGACTTTGAGCCCATCAATATCAATGTGAATACGCTGCGCAACATGATGGACAGCTACAAAGCACAACTTGGTGGTGCTGGACCCGTGTCCAATTTATTCAATGCCATGGGTGTGGGCATGTCTTCAGTTGAGCCCTCAGCTACTTCTGCTGCTGCCGCTGAAACCAAGGGCAAGGATCTATCTGAGTCAGCCGTATAGGCTCATGGAGACTTACAGGAATCGCATCATCATTTTTGCTTAAAATAAGTTATCGAATCAAGTCTATATCATTATGCATTATTAATATATATATATATATGAGTGTGTGTGTAAAAATATTAACAGGTGGATTATTTATGCATGTACGATAGCTAATCCTTGGAGGCGGGCACAAAGTTGCCATAATCACGCCGCACCTTCATGGGGGCATTGCCAGATTCGTTGCCTCCGCCACGCCCCTCACCACCGGCGCGTCCTCCATCATCGGCCCGACTCCGCTGCGAGTCGTAGTGATTACGCCGGTCATAGAAACGCTGATGATCGTTGCGATAACGATTCCGATTATCTACAAAATAAACATATGAAAATATATATTCACATATGTTTTTACCTACTATTTACCTCTGTAGCCACGATCTGAATTGAAACCTCCGCCGCGCCGTTGCCAACCACGATCGCTGCCACCTCCGCGACGTTGCCCGCCATTGTACCGATTGTTATAGTTGCCACCACCACCGCCACCACTAAAGGCTGCGCCTCCTCCTCCTCCTCCGCCACCGCCGCCACTCAACCAGTTTTCTATAATTGGCGGATCTGGCTCAGCTTTGCCGCAATGTAGCATAAATTCAGTATCATCATTGGTATAGCGAAACGAGAACTCGGTTTCGCATTCCTCCAAGAAGCTGACATCCCCGGCGGAAATTCGATTTATTTTACGATTGGGATCAACCATTGTCACACAAAATCTATATATATATTATAAATTTATATATTTTTCAAAAATATTAATCCAATTACAGGACGTGCACGGGTTTCAATATATCGAGTAAAAAAAAACATTGATAAATAAATATCGCTACAACTACAGTGCTAGAGGTGGAAGACAATCGATGACACCATTAATTGTAAGAATGTTTTGGTATTTTCGCCACTATCGATAGTATATTCTTCATTCAGCGATGGTAGCAAATATCGATATGTTTTGCAGTGCCCATCGAAACCTGATACGATACACTTACAATGCCTATGGCCAGTGTAAGCGATTATCGATAGATTAGTTGCTATCAGAATGCCCAGTGCAGTGGTTGTGCATGTTTATAAGTGAAGTACAAGAGAGATTCATGTGCAATTTGTAAATAAGTCTGAATGTCGTCTGAACTACAGCAGCAGCGAGAGATTAGCATAAACGCTGGACATGCCACTGCATAGCAGCCAGAGCACAAGAAGAGCCCTAAGCCAGAACACACGCACAAGGAAACGTGGTGTGCAGCCAAGTAGCAGGCGGACAGCTGATAATGAACATGGAGCAACAGTCGTCGCTGTCCGTGCGCTGGTTGCGCCGCTATAGATCCTACTTCATAGTACTATGC
>JBANCZ010004078.1:0-10993 GCA_037040025.1 Sphaerogastrella javana | reverse complement strand
GTATATAGTAGTACTATTCATAGAGATACAGACATAAATCGAAACACATATATGTATATACATGTGTTAAAGTATGTTTTTCAAATATGTAATTGCATTTTCAAAAAATACAATTGGATTTTTAATTTTTCATTGTCATTACTAAATGTTTAAAACTTAGCAATTTGTTTTGTTTGCTATAAAATGATTCACTTATATTCGTTTGTTTTTGTAAATTAGAAGACATTTGAAATGATATACATAATATATTAATTATTATTAAAGAGAGACAGCAAAAAACTTTTTAAATATATTGGAATGTAATGTTCTGATCGTATTGTAATTGGCTGCGTTTGTTGGTACTTAAAAATTACCATTGCATAACTTAATTTGGTAAACAAAATGTGTTAACTAAATAAAAAAATGGACGGTTTTGTAATGACTATGGAGATTGGTCAAAGTACAAAGGAAAATTCAAATAAGAATAAAGTAGTATGCCATTAAACAACAAATAGATGAGGACAGTGTGAGTAAAATAGCAACCAAATTCAAAGCAAATAACTTTGCCCATATTCATTGGCAGTGAGTGGAAAATGCTTTAGTTAGCAATTATGATAGATTCATTAATCAATTAACTGTACCCTAATTCGTTTGTTTGTTGTGTTTGTAAGTCTGTGTATGTGTGTGTGTGTGTGTGTGTGTCTATAATATTCTCTTTGTTATTTGTGTGAAATCGCAGATTAGTGTTGTGATTTTTTGCTGTTGTTTAAGGCGATTGATTTTCAACAATCCTTTGTATGTCTTTAGATGAAAATCTCTGTACGCTTCCTAACTTGATGACCTGTGGTCGAATGCAATACAGCATCATCTGGGTCATCGGCACCATCAGCGCCCTGATCTTCATGTGTCAAATAGTCGCCTTTGTGTCGGTGCAGATAGCGACCAATCAGGAAGAACATCAATATTAGCAAAAGGAAGAGTATAACCAATAGACCTGCAATAATAATAATGTGTAAATAAAAGCATATATTATGATTATAGGTCAAATGTCAAATGTGCCCACTTACATGCTAGCAGCACAGAGTTCACTTCATTGTATGCCTTGCGCAGCTTCTCCTCGTCCACTAAGGGTGGTGGCCTAGTCTCAATTTCAATAGGTGGATGCGTTACGGGCTCCACTCCGCAAAAATCTTCAGTCAATTGAGCTAAAGTCATAGAAAGGAATTTAGTTGAATGACTCCTATATAGTTCTACGCATTAATAAATTACTTACTGCCCAGTGATTTGACATTATTCGGTGGGTTCTGTTGGAACATCAGTTTGAGCGGATAAATATCGTCGAACTGCACACGAGAGACGCAACCAACGAAGCCATCCGTCATAGAAGTGTTCTTGCCAATATACATGTACTGTATATTATTAAATTGAGCATCGGCGGATGCTTTGATATCGAAATTATACTCCACAGGCTCGTAATTATCCACTTGCAGCACCACTGTTGAGCCGCTGTTTTTGCGCATGAAACGCACATCATGATACTGTCCCAGGCCGAAATGTTTCTTGGGGAATATGATTTCCTGACGCTCAAATCCAAAATCGAAAACGCAACGCAAATGGCCTGCAAAAGCATTAAACCTTAGTTTTATTTGATGCATATATCTTTAATAACTTACCTGAATTGGAAATCTGTATGGTCAAATATTCGCCAGTCAGATTCGAAGAGAAACCAAGCAGAAAACCCTTGGGTATAGTCGTGGTAAAGCCCACTCGAATGTTCTCAGCAATGGTGGAACGGAAAGAGCCCTCAAACTCGTAACGTATAATCGAGCTAGAGCGCAAATTGACACCAATCTCTGCAAGAGCAGCTTTGTCAATAACTTTTCAGACACAAATATAAAAGGTTTGACTTACCGTCTGCACAAATTGGTCCCTTGAAGGCGCTCCAACGGCAATCACAGCCATAGCCATCATAGCGTTCAATACAGGTGCCGTTGTTGAGGCAAGGATTCGACTCACAGCGACCCGCACAGCCGGTGCTAATGCCATAGAGGCCACGCATTGAATACTGCTTGAGATCAACCATTTTACCGTTCAGCAGCAAGGCGCGTATGCAGCCAACGTAGCCGTCGCGGTATTCAGTGGTGGCACCAATCACCAGATCCGATGTCAAGTGCAAAGCACGCACAGGACCTGGAGGCTCACGCACTTCGGCCTTGATGGAGCCATCGACAACCAAACGTGCCTCCTTTCTGTTACGCTCCACACTCACTGTGTGCCAGTTGTTGTCATTCAAATGGTAACTGGTGCCAACATTAACACCCAGTGGACCGCTGCCAGCTTGGTACTGGAACTGTAGTTTATTGCCGCCAATTAAACTGAGCTTAATGTAATCATTGGGGCCCGTGGCATGGAACAACACAGAAGTCTCCTGTGTGGTGCGAAACTCTAAATAAATATCACCCGAGTGTCCCATATCGAACGGAGGTAAATTGATTGAGGCATCGGCTATACGGAATGTAACCACATTGCTAAACAGGTCATCGCCTTCACAACGCATGGGTCCGAGCGTATAGCGACCCTGCTTCTCGTCTAGCGGTGTTCCAGTGTCGCCAAACTTGACCGCACGCACAGGCAGATGTTCCTTTTCACGTATATCGCCGCCATCCTCCATCCACTCCAGCGTATTAGAGTCACAGTTGCACCATTTGGTGGGATCATGGCATTTACCCAGAATTCCGCACTCACATTTTCGCGAACCAGGCAGGGCGCCTGCCCAGTAATCCATGGGTTGGTTATTTCGCGAAATCCACCAAGAGAACGGACGGAAATTGCCAGCTTCAGCTAGGGAATGTAGCCAATATTAATATCGAAGTAATTCAAGTGAATTATGAGAGCTTACAAGGTGAGTTGAAGAGACGAGAAGAGCGACAAGAGTAGCTCAGGCGCTGCCAGCAACTGTGTGAGCGATTGAGCAATGCCTCAATTTGCAGTTGATTGGCATCGTACATGATGGACTGCTCAAAAGAGCCAGGCTCCTGGAAGCCATCAACAGTAGTGGTGTGCTCCTGGCTGTGACTCAGCGTGGTTATCACACGACCATCAGCTGCAGAAAAATGGAATTAGAATCACTATGATACAGGTTATTAAATAGAGAACAACTTACTGTAGAATTCACAGGTAACTGGGAAAGGCTCAAGTGGACCGCTGCCATCGACATCGATGTTGAGATTGACACGTTGCTGCACATGCTGTACATTCTTCAAAGCCTGACAGGAGAGTGGATTGTTGGCTATTCAAAATGTAAATAAAAAACCAACATGAATTGTAATGAATTGGTTCGATTCTTTCTCTTGCGACTTACAGGTGTGACATACAGCGCCCGCATAGCCTGTGTGCGCACAATCACAGAAGAATTCCATGCTGTTTTGATGACAAACGCCCTTATGCTGGCAGGGATTCGGATTACAACGATCAATCATTTGGCAAGCATCGACAACAACTTCATCACCGCAGCAGACTTCTTCGCCTTGCACCCAATCCTGTGGCAGTTTATAGTTGCCATCCACAGAGATGAGACGCATGCAACCGACAAAACCATTCTTCTCCTTGCCACCAGCAATATAGTATAAGTGTCCAGTGGCTATCTGCAGATTCTTGGTCGTGGTCATGGGACGTTGATCAATGTTGATAATGAGGCGATTGCGTTCAATAGACAGAATAAACGAATGCCATTTGCCATCGTTGAACTGCTCATCGTAGTTATCGAGTATAATGCGGGGCTTATCCTTGGCCATTAGATCGATTTTAACTTTGCCAAACTCCAGAAACACTTTAATATAACCACCAGAGTAGAAGTCGTGATGCAACATTACACCGCTTTCCTCGTACGTGCGGAAATAGAAGGAGACATTCAAACGCTGCGAGTTCTCATAGCCCTTTAGACGCACAAATGAACCACGGGTGGTAAAGGTTACGGGGTAAATGGGCGGTGAGGGGCAGGCATAGATGGTGTTTACTTTAGTGTATAAATAGGCTTCGCCCAGCTCATAGCTATCCTTCATGGTGCGTATAAAGTTTGTCGAATTCATGTAAATATTCTCCATACAACCCGAGAAGTTCTGCTGGACAATCAAACCTTCCTGAACATTGGGCACACCACCCAAATACAGCTCACGATTAAGATTCAAACGACTGAATTCGCCCTGAATGCGTCCACGCACTATGACACGATCCACAGAGAAAATGATGTCTCGGCGATTGCGCGAAATGACCACATCATGCCACACATTGTCATCCAGCAAACTGCCAACTGAGAGCGATGTCATGATGCCCGAACCCAAATCTAGATTCAACACCATCTTATTATCCTTCAGCTGGAGCGCATAGTAATCGCCCTGAGTGCCACGCGAATACATCATCACACCATTGGCAAAGGCAGTCTTGAAGCGGAAGCGTATGGACTCCCGAGACGAGGCAACGGGCTCACGTCTCAGATCATAGCGCACCAGACCAGTACCATTGAAGTACAGATTCTCCGAAACTGTAAGAGTTATATTTTATGATATAGTATACTATAGTAAACAAAATTGTAAATTGATATCTACTTACTGTAGTCACAACCGTACAGCTCCACACGCATAGAGATGCGATCATGCCAGCGAGTAGGGTTGATGCGTACCCACTGAGCAATGATGGGCACCTCGAAGACATTATAGTGTATCGAATTACCATCGGAGTTGCCCTTGAACATCTGTAGAAATTAACATAAATGGAGTTAATTTATGGTAGAAAACTGAGGCCAACACCAAAAGCAGAATTCATACAAATTAGGTTGCAGTCTAGTTAGTTTTTTTTGTTCGCTTAGTTTAGAGTTAGTTACGATACCTGCGGCTCACTCGTAGGGTTTACGTAGGAGCGCCAATACTCGCCATCATCCGAGTACTGTACTATATACTCCGTCACAAACTCATCCGTATGAATACGTCCCATTGTAGCAATCTTACGAACCGTACGCGGATCACCCAGATCGAGTGTTAAAAAATGGTTATAGGTGTTCTCGATGGGCGTCCATGCGGAATTACCTGCACCGGGTGCAATTTTTGTGTTAATATGAAGTGAGATTTAGTTATCAAGTTACATAGAGCGCATTATAGTTAGCATTTGTGGAATATTAATAACGATTAAAACAACAAACACATAAAAATAAGTTAACATGCAAACAAAAATGAAAAAATAAAAATAATAATAATAATAAATGAAAGAAAAAAATGCCAAAAATAAGCCAAAATGCAAATAAAAGCGTTAAACTATTAATGAAAATCTGTGAAATTATGCAGCTGTTGGATCAGCTTATAAGTATATCCGGTTATATTTAGTTGTATGAGCCACCACCATGAGAGCGAGTAGAACCAACACTTATCCACACACAAACAAACATAATAAGCATACACAGATGCGCTTCGATTGGATTAGGGCATTGATCGAAGGTCAAAGGTTGTGTCGCGCTTACCTTTATGTTGCCGCCCGGCTCTTTATAATCGGCAAATTCAAGATCTGTGATGCCATAGCTTATAGTATACTCGGTCACATACTCATTGCTGTGCGGGCGTCCTTGCAGCGCAATGTGTGTGACATTCTTCACCAGACCCAAATCAATAATCAAACGTTGATCAAAGTCCGAGTTCTTGGCTGACCAGGAGGTGCCAGCTTAGGTGTATACGTAACGGTGGATAGGGGATGTTTCAAACAGTTAAAATTAATGATAGTTTAAAAATGAAAACAATATAAAAATTGTGAAACTTTAAATGGGCCATCGATTAGCTATAGACACATGTTTGGGCATTCTTCCAATTAAAAACAAATAATTTAAGACGATTTCGCTTGACAGCTGCAAGTGGTGCATCGTTGCGGCCCCTAACAAGAGCAAAAGGTCCTTCACACAAGCATTTGGGAACATTCGAACATGAGAACGTACTGGGGTGCGTTTAACCCTCTGCTGTCACATAAATACATTTCGGAAATTTCGAACATTTCGCAATTGCAGTTTGCAGTAGAAAAAATCAATCCATAAGCCGCAGGGGTGAGCCCAAGTGCTGGTGTTAACACTAAATGGACATGGCACACGGACGCTGAACATAAACAATTTTCATGGTCTGGAATTCTGCTATTGTTTTTGCTCTTAATGCGCTCGGTGTGACCAACGTTTGTGTGAATACAGAAAGAGAAAGACAGACCTAAGAGAGAGTGTGATCGTTTGGGATTACGAGTATACCAACTCAAATTGAGCTCAAGTTGGGTTCAATGCCACAGAAAAGAACTTTTCGCATCGACAAAACTTTGCTAAACAATTCGGGAATACCAAAATACACATACACATGTATGCATAACGAAAGCAAACGCGAGGAACCTAGCTACCAGTTAGGACAAGCTACCCTTGCTCATGGGTAGCGCTGTTTGCGCATACGACTAACAAACAACGATGTCTGGGCCATGTCTGGGAGCCATTACAAGCGCAGGAGGGAGTAGGATGAGGTGCTCCCTATAGCATTTGGGTTTATTGCCTTTTAATCATATTTCCGGCATTCGTTTGTTTTTTATTTTTAGCAGGCAGGAAAAAACATACCGACAGCTGCTAGGCACGCATCAAACGCCAAAGTTTCGGATCACAAAAATACATATTTACATTTATTGCTGCTTTGTTTGTATTAAAAATAAAATAAAAGCAGAAAACTATGCTAATTTCTATATACTTAGCAGAGATTTTTGTCTTAAACGTGTCGTTTGTACGGTTTGAGCAGTGCCTGCTGGCAGTACGCCAACATATCGGAATCCTCTGCGCCGGAGCTCGGCACAATCAACTCCTCGAAAGGGACAAATTCAAACTTGTCATGCTGCTGTGGCAGGCAATTGCGAAATGCAATGGCAGCACAATAGTCTTTATTTAATAAATGCTCCTCGAAATGCCACTGAGTCATGGCGGTGCCATTACAGCATAGGGTGGTGGCACAAAGCGGCGATACGGCTTCTTCTAGTTGATGAGTGGTGTCCACGGCAAAGCTGATATTTTGCAGATCAACAGTTATGCCCACGCCCAGCTCCTTCACATAGGCCTCCTTGAGGCACCAGTGCCGCATAAACGCCTTTAGCTGTGCACGCTGATTATGCTGTGGCCTGCCAATGTAGCTCCATTCCTGCGCCGAGAATTTGTTCTGCATCAGGCGAAAGAATTCAGTAAGCGATTTGCCGCCGCTATACTCAATTTTCATCACATCCGTGCCAATGCCGAATTCAGCATCAGATTTGCTACCCCTGACACCAGCCAACAGCACCAGGCTGCCCTGATGCGACACATTAAAACTGAGCGCTGTTGGGCTAATTTGACCCTGACCCTTAGCCAGTGCCGTAGCCTGACTGTGCCCCGGCCCCTGACTGGGCACCCAATAGGGTTTGCCACGTACGTCTCGCTTAAAATGCACCTGATGATAGGGCTCGCCGCTGTTTGTGCTAACATATTTACGCATTAAAAGGCGGCCAATTAATGATGACAAAAAGTCATCAATGAAATGAAATTTCATTAGGCGTGTGCGCTCCTCGGCCTGTATGGCAGCCACAGCTTGCGTCAGCTGGTGCAGCGTTGGGGTCCATGTGCTCAAATCGAAGGCCCAGCGCGTGCATATATGTTTATTCATTGAAAGGCCGTTGCAAATAATATCCCTTTTCCTATTTCCGAATTATTTGTTCGTTTGTGAATTGTTAAACATTTTTCTTTGTGCGTGCGTTTAATGTTAACGCCTTAATTGAGAAATGCTGTTGCTTCTTTTGCTTCTTCTATGCACTTGTCATTTTTGTCATTCAGCAAAAACGTTGACACTAAAGAAACAAACGAGTTAGCAAGCCCGAGAGCAGCGAGTCAAAGAACTGTCAACTTGCTCCAAAGTAAAGGGTGGGCAATATTTAAAAAAC
This sequence comes from Sphaerogastrella javana, assembly GCA_037040025.1. Lineage (NCBI taxonomy): Eukaryota > Metazoa > Arthropoda > Insecta > Diptera > Drosophilidae > Sphaerogastrella > Sphaerogastrella javana. The sequence continues at coordinate 3,052 of JBANCZ010004078.1, read as the reverse complement.
AAAATGATACTTAAAAGCAAAAACGAAAAAATAGTACAAAGTAAAACATGTATATAACTAATCAACAAATAATTAACAAAGGAAACAAACTAAGCCAACTTTAACTTATTCGTAATGAATAAAATCGTTTACTTACCATTTAGACGCGCCTTATCTGGTCCACGTTCTGTCAATGATGAAGTTGCAGTTAATACGGATCGCTCCATCAGCGGCAGATTGCATTCATAGTCGGAGAAGTAGTCGCTGAAGGAATCTGCAATGTTAAAAAAGAAAAGAAAATTTATAAATACAATTATAAATTGCTTGTTTGGCACAGATATGTGCCATATTGAGCACCATATACACATAAACAATATGCATGTGTGTATATAAACTGTCACAGGCGTAAATAATGGTATTCAGGAAAAAATTCCATAAAAATAAAAAGCAGAGTGAAAAGTAAAATTGGACAACAGCCAATATACAATTGAGTTTATACATAATTCAAATAATTATTCCGAGTGCTAATCATTTGGGTCCTTGGCGGTCGTCGTATGGCTCTTTTATGATCCATAAATTAAGGCTACATATAACCCCATATATGTATTTATATACAGCAAATAAAAGGGTAAACATTCTGCATTCGGTTTCTATATCTTTTATTGCAGTGCAATTTGTCGACTCGCCTTATCGCTCCCTGTGTTTTTGTGTAAATATTTGGTTACCATGACATTATGCACCAGTCTCGGAAAGTGCAATGGTAAAGTGCCCACTTAGACTGTGGTTAGGACTTTGGGGCGTGATAACAGGGCTCCCGGAAATCCTTGCCTCGATGACAGTTGTCTGTGTGTCTACCTTTTGCACTACCCCGCAACAGAGCACTGCCACAGTGTCGCCTGTTCAATGGGTGCAGCAGTTTCTTTCCATTCTGTGTACGTAAACAGCGCCCGCCCCCAAAAGTGGAAGAAGAAAAAAGGGAAAACCACCCCTAGTCTCAAACACAAGGCTATCAGAGTTCACGTGCGCTTTAAGCTCAAGCCATCCATCCGAATGTATAAAATAAGGCACTGCCTTGGAAAACATGCGGCGGATTAGCAAAAGTCAAATCTTGATAAACTTAGGTGCATATATACACATATAGCTGATTCTAAACACATACATATTGCAGCTATATACTTACGCATATAAGTAAGTATTATAGCTTGTGCCCAACCTACATGATAGACCCGTGTGACAGGCAATTGGGCAAGTCGGTTGCTCGAGGGGGGTTTAGGGTAAACAAACTAAAACACGCACAAACCAAGTCGAAGGAAAATAATCGATTGAATGGGAGCAACAAATTTGAACTAGTTTCTGTGATAACTCAACTAAAGCGTAGAAGAAAACAATTTAACTTATTCTATAATGACGAAATTACACGCAATTCAAGCGAATTCATTTATTGTTATTCTTGGCAATTCATTCTCATTTTCGTTTTCATTTTCATCGTAATGTAGGAACATTTATAGTATATAGTACATAACATAACATACAATACATTCTCAATATAATCATAAAAAAAAATCTGGCTAATGTTCTCAATGATATAAATATGACATGACCGCTTTTCCCGATCAGAAATCTAGCAAAATGTGAAGTGGCGATGATTCGCGCATTGGCCCAAAAATAATTACTATAAGTATTGGAAATAAATTAAGCTAAAGAGTATGCCGTCTGTGCGTTGTCGACCGCCGGCTGACGGACATACGGCCATAGAGAGAAGCTGAGAAATTGTTTATTTTTAGTCATAAAATGTTTGCATATGAACTTTCGAGTGTTTATTGTTTTTAGCGTATTATAATGCCCCTCTTGCAACCATACGCAACATTTCAACAAATTCATTTCAATTTCAATTTCAATCTGCTTTCACAGTTGACATATGGACTAATGATGCAGTCAGACACGTGTAATTTTAATTTTTTTTTTATTACACATTTTGAGAAATGTTCCATATGTATTTTTGTGTTTAATCGCATGCGCACTGTGATGTGAAATGCCGGTAACGCACAATTTTAAAATTCCGATTTGACAGCATTCCAATTAGAATGCGGGATGAAGTAGAATGTAGTAACGATCAAATCAACGAATTTAGGCGTTGTTTGTTAGTTTTGTTTTGCCATGGCTGTTCGTAAGCAACGTTTGGATCTCTTGGATCGTGAGAGCGCCGAGAGCGTACGATCGTCACATTAACAGCGCGAGAGCGAGCGAGAGTTGAAGAAAAGCGAAGCACTAACACAAAGCAGAGAACGAATATGACGAGTCTACAGCTTTGGGGAACACGCCCAAAACATGGCTTAGAAGAATTTATGAATTTGTTTTATTCAATGCTGACTAATGCAACACATTTTTTAGTTTCGTTTTATTTAAATTTGTTTTAGTTGTATTTACCTGCTTTCACGATTCTCACACTGTAGGTGCTCAGCAGCAATAGGCAGCAGCAAATGCTGGAAATTGTTAAAGTCATCGCTTTTCTGGCCATTGTTTGCCTCGTTATGACTCTTGTGCAAACAAATTGATTGCTCTGACTTAAACGCACATTTATATGCTGTTTGATGTGTTTTTTTTTCACTGAACTATTCACAGTCAAATGCACTTTATTCTATTGCTACAGCCAAGTCTCAGGCCAGCGGGGCAACTTGTTTGGCCAACCCCGTGGAACTGGCGTCGTCAACGTGCAGCGTACGTGATTGATGCACTAAAAATGCACTGTTTTATGTTGATATTTAATAAAATCCTATTAGATTTTATTTATGCGAGCGCCTGAACTATGCTTTGCACGTCCGCCCAACGTGCTGGAGCGGTTCCCGTTGGATTATTAAAAAATAATTAGCGCTGCTGGTTTTGATGACACACACACACGTCCGTCTCTTTTGCTCGTTTCTTTTTTATGTTATGATTTTTGCCTCTTAACAGAATACGTACTGTTACTAACAGTGAGCACAACTGTTAACTGGTTAAAATAATCGTGCACGACATATCGATATATGTTGATGCAGCATGCTGCATGTGTGTATATTATCGATAAAGTTAGTAA
>JBANCZ010004077.1:0-10995 GCA_037040025.1 Sphaerogastrella javana | reverse complement strand
CTGTAATATGATTAATATAATTATTAAAGAATGAAACCAAAACCGAAACCGTAAACAAAGCCGATATTTCAATCTATCGAAGAGTGAAATCGATACCAGAACGTTATTTTTATTCACTGATCATTATAACTATTAGAATTATTATTATAATATTATAATTAAGCGAATTGTTATAGAGATAAATGCATTTATTAACCATCGATTTTTGTTTTGTGTGTATTTGCAGATAACCTCGGTGGATCGGTTGTCGCTGCATATATGTCATGCCTGCATTAGCTATCTCAACTCCTGGCAGAGCTTCAAGAATCGCTGCCTCAGCTCACAGACGAAACAGCGTCAATGGCTGGAAACGGATAGAAGCAAGCAGCAGACGCTATTGGGCTATTTAGATTTAAATAGAGCCGAGAATGGCAGCAACATTGATCAGCAGCAGCAGCAGCAACACCACCATCACCACCACCAACAGCAGCAGCAGCAGCAGCAATCTGAATTGAAAAGCGATGCAGCAGCAGCAGCAGCGGCCGATAAGGTCACGGTCAACATATTGGATGGTATACCCTCGTTGAAGAAGCGCAAATCGTTAACAGTTTATGTGAGTCCCAAGCAACAGCTACAACAGCTGCAGCAACAACAACAACAACAACAACAACAGCTACAACAGCAACAGCAACAACAACAGCAGCAACAACAGCAGCAGCAACATGCGGCAAGAACAACGTGCGCAGCGGCGGCAGCGGCGGATGCAGCACAGCAAACATTGCATACACTTTTATTGCAGGTGCCCTATGCAGCAGCAACAACAAATACATTGGCAACGACAAGCTCAATGCAACAACAACAACAACAACAACAGCAGCAGCAACGAAAATATCAACATCAGCAGCAGCAGCATCAACGTGGCAAACAGCAGCAACATCATTACCAACAACAAGAGCAACAGCATTATCAGCATCGCCAACAGCGACGCATACGTCAGCCAAGACGTCAGCAACAGACAACAATAACAGCAACAACTGCAGCAGGAACAGCAGCAGCAGTAACAGCAGCAGCAACACCAATAGCAACAACAACAACAACATCATCATCATCAGTGGCAACATCGTGTGCAACAGCAACTGCTACTGCTGCTGCCATGCAGCGTTTGTCCAAGTTAAAGCCAAAATTGTATTTGCCACTGGATATAGCTGTGCCACCGCTGCCACCACTGCCACCTCTGACGTTGCCAACGTTGTCAGCAACTGCCACAGCCACAGCAGCAACCGCACCAGCAGCAGCAGCAGCAGCAGTAACTACAACTGCAACAACAGCAACTGTTGCAACTGCTGTTGCAACTGCTGGAACTGTAGCTACTGCTGCTGCTGCTGCTGCTGGTGGTGGTGGTGGTGGTGGTGGTGCTGCTGCTGCTGGTGCTGTTGTTGTTGCTGACGCATTGCCATTGCCTTTGACGTTGTCGTTGCCAATGGATTATGGCCATAATGTGGCAATTGATGCGCATGCAATGCCATTGATGCTACCAAGCCATCCCAATCCATGTCAGAATCAGAATCTAAATATAAATTCGAATCCGAATCTCAATTTGAATGTGAATCTGAATCTAAATCAGAATCAGAATCAGAATCAAAGATATAGCAATGTAATGCCAGTTGTACCGCCGCCAATGCCGCCTCTGCCGCCGTCGTCGTCATCGTCGTCGTTGTTAGCATCGCTGGCGTCGCTGCCACCAGTTGCCACAATGACTAGCAGCAGCAGCAGCAGCAGCAACGCAGCCCCAGCAGCTGCAACGCCGCTGCTCATGCCGGTAACGCTGCAGAGCGCCGCCCAGCAGTTGCGCTTTTTCCGGCGCTATACGTATAATGTAATTGTATCGTGCATTCGCAAGCGTCTGTCTATATGCCACATGCCACATGCCACATGCCACATACTACTACAATTATTACTACAACCACGACAATCATTACAACTACAACTATTCCGATTTAATATTGACTACTCACACAGAAAAACAGCTGATGTCAAAGTCTTTTCTGTTGTTCGTTTTTGTTATATAGGTTTATGAATTCTGAAGAGAAAAAGACAACAATTGTTCTTAGTTTCATTGACTCTAAAGTTATTAATCTTTTGTGTGCATTTGTATGTTTCATTCATTTAATACAGCCACTGCCTGCGGTGCCCATCAAGGATGAGCCAATGGATGATACGGACGATGATTTCCAAATGAAGTGCATTGACGAGTCCGATGACATGATGGATCCCACAATGTTCCTAGAGCGCTCCGAGCATGAGGGCGATGTGCCACTAATGGTAAGTCATCCTTATCAATGGGTTTAGATGCTCGAAAAACTATCCAGATATATATAACTAATATAACCTTCTTTCTTTGTGTGTGTGTGTGTGTTTTTTGCAGACCTCCGACTATGATTATACAACACAGCATGGCGTTACAGCTGTTGCAGCGGCTGCCTCACTGCCAGCTACAGCCGTGGCGAATGTGGCCGCTGCCGGTGATTCCAAGGTGGCCAGTTGTCGTGCCTGTAGTTTGCAGTTTTCGACGCGAGCCAATGCACGCCGGCATGAGCGTAATCTGCATCCGAATCTGTTTCAATTGTCAACGGATTCACCAAATAATACGCCAATAACAAAGCCAACGCCCGCACTGGCTGCAGCGCTGGAGATACAGCGTGCGGCGGCTGCTGCTGCTGCCACAGCGGAGGCAACAAAGGCCGCTGCCGGTGGCAATATATCAACACAGAAATATCGTCAGGTTGTGATGAACACGTTCATTAAATGTGAGAACGGTGGCTATGACTATGAGAACCCGGAGCAGTATGAGGCGCTATTGACGCGCGACAAGATCGAGTTCATTGAGAAGAACAATGAGTTCCTCGAACAGTATCAGACGATGACATGTCGCTGTTGCAACAAATACTTCAATACCTATAAGAATTTCATGGCACATGTGCGCAAAAAGTATCCGCTGTTGCCGCGCAATCTATGCTTCAACTGCCTCAAGATGAACGACTCCAAGGCCCTGTTTATATCGCATCTCAAGAAGCGCAACTGCATCAATTTGTATCGTGTGTTGCATGCGCTGCGCGGCAAGCAACAGTCCAACAGCTTCGAACAGCAGCAGCAACAGCAGCATGTTGCAGGCGGTGCCAGCTCAGCGCCAGCCTCAGCGGCCAGCACACCGCATGAGACGTCCACATCGTCGGATCGGCCGGAGAAACTGCGCGCCAAGGAGCTGCTGGTGAACAAGCTGTACGAGTGCAAACTCTGTCCGAAAGGTTTTCGCACCAAGCACGAGTTCCGTACGCATGTCTACGATAAGCATGCGGATGTACAGCGCAAGGACAACAATTCGATACAGTGCAGCTTCTGTGGCCTGGACTTTGCCGATCCGGTTGATCGGCGTCGCCACTACAACAACATGGACTGCATTGTGCGCCTACGCTGCATGACCTGTGATGCCAAACTGGAGACGCATCAGCGTTTCCTCGATCATGTCTATCAGGATCATTTGGGTGGCGTCAGCAGCGATAATGCCTCATCCACAGCGAACAGTGGCACCGGTCACAATACCATGGATCATTCGTCGGGCAAGCGTAATCTCTTGGGTGCCCTGGGCATTGGCATGGCAGCCGGCGAGGCACGCAACACCAACAACAACAACAGCAGTAGCAACAACAACAACAACAACAACAACAACAACAACAACAGCAGCAACAGCAACAATGCAAATGCTCCGCTTACCTCAACGCCCAAACCAACTGGAGGAGGTGCTGGTGGTGCAGCTGCCGGAGCTGGCGCTGCAACGTCCAGTGGCAGCGGTAGCGGCAGTGGAAGCGGACTTCAACGTGATGCACCCAAATCACAGTATTTCTCACGCATGCCTCAGGTCTGCCCCATCTGTGGCCAACAGTACAACAACTACAACAATGTGCTGCGTCACATGGAATCGAAGCATCCAAATAAACTGCCCGAAACGTACAAATGTGTACGCTGCGGATTGGGTTATCCGCGCATCTCGTATCTGCGCGAGCATATGATCAATGTTCATGGTGTGGATAAGAATCGTCATTCGGGCGGTTTCGAGTATATTGTGAATGCGGATGCGGTTAAATTGGCCGATGGCAGTACGCCCAATGTCTATACGGGACGTTATGATTATGTGATGAAGGATTTGATGTCCATAACAAATGGTGGGACACTCGGTAATTTTATGTTTGGCCGCGCAAATCCCCCCTCCAACCAACACCCCTCATCTAACCTAACCATCACTCAAAGTAGTTTTTCGTATTCGTATTCGTATTTAACATTATTTGTCTAACATTTGTCTTATTTTGTTGTTTTTGTTTTCGTTATCGTATTCGTTTATATTCTTGTCCTTTAGTCCTTGAGTCAATTGTCCGTTGTTCAACCTTTTTTTTTAGTATTATTTTTCCTTTTCCCTCCACATCCTTCTCCATTTCCAATCCTTCACATTTCCATAACAGCAGCCGCTATGTTAAGTTCATGTTAAGATGTAACTATGTTGAATCTTGACTGTTAACTTGTATGCAAAATTACGATTATGTTAAGTCTTAGTCTGTTACGTTTTGTTGAATTTAAAGGGGTTTACACTGAGTTGATCAATTTTTGAATATGATCAAAATTGGAAGAACTTTCATGTCTTTGTATCATTATCATTTTAGGCATATATATAGCAAATATAATGTGATAACACTCATTAGAAGCTTAGTTGCAAAACTTGAGGAATGTGCTCCTTTTAAAAAAGGCTTCCTTTCAGAAACCTATGATATCAAATTCAGTTAAAAGTTATATCATATTTCGTATACTTCATGTAGTACTTCAAAACATTTACAATCGATAAATTCTTACTGCTATATCAATATTATAATGATACAGAATAGATTGTAAACATGTCCTTGGCATAATATAAGTCTATGCTTAGTAATAATTTTGAAATATAGACTACCACCCACTTGGCGATTCCTATCGATTTCCTATCGATGGGGAAACCATCACATGATGAAATCCCTTCTAAATCTCGTAAAAGTTGAGTGTTAACATGATTGTGATTGGCTGTTATGGAATTTCATAGCTTTATTTGTTTGTAGTCGACGCGCTTCTATCGTTTGTGTGCATTGCGTACATCGATTAATCGATAATTGTCAACAATTTGAATAATATTTACAGATGACGATGAGGATGAAGGCGGCAGCGCCAATCAGGCCAAAAAGATGCGCCTTGACGATAGCAGCAATAATAGCAGCATTAATACAAGCATTGCCAATCAGCAGAAGGAATGTCCGATATGTAATGCGGTCTTCAGCAATAATATCGGTTTATCGAATCATATGCGTTCGCATTATACGGCATCAACGACGACGGCAGCAGCCGCAACAAATGCAGCGCTGGCAGCTGCTAATCGCATGACGCCCAAATCGTTGACGATAACCGCAGCGCCGGCACTGGATGTGGTCACAAGCGGCGCTAGTGGAACAGTGGGCGGCAGTAGCAGCAGCAGCAGCACAATAACCGTTACAACAGCAACACCAACGATTAAGGGCGAGTCAACAGTAGCTGGTAGCGGCGGCAGTAACTTACCACCAGCGATGGTACATCAGACGCCACAGGAGCAGGCAGTGTTCCGTCGCAGTTTGGATCAGGCAGCCGATCGTCGCTTCCGGCGGATGCGTTGCCGCATCTGTCAGCGTCGCTTTAGCTCGAAGAAATCGTATCGTTATCACATGTTCACCGATCATCAGGTACAGAATGTGCAGTTCATCAAGTGTAAGCTGTGCAATGCCGAGTTTGCCTATGAGAAGGGTTTGAAGGTGCATCTGTTCAAGGTGCATGGTCGTGCCATCAAGGATGAGATGATCATAAAGCAGTTCGAGTGTGATGTCTGCTCTATTGTGTACAGCTCGGAGATGGAATTGCATCAGCATAAGCGCAGCGTGCACAAATCTCATGCAACGGCCACCATTACTACAACGACAAGCAATGCCTCATCCAACTCTTTAAAGACGACCCTAAAATTGGGCTCTGGTTCGGGTTCAGGTGCCAACAGTTCCATGGGCGACATGGATACATCGGGCACACTGCCGCTGTATTGGTATCAGTGCAAGTATTGCCCCTCAAATTTCAATACGAATAAGAAGCTAGCAATTCACATCAATTCGCATGATGAGTTCGATTCGAATGATTATTCGTGCAAGGATTGCGGCAATGTCTATAGCGGACGCAAGAGTCTCTGGGTAAGTGTGCAATCGATATTCGATAGTATGTTATATTAATGCAATATATTAATCGCTCATCTATGATCGTATCTATCGCCATTAGGTCCATCGCTATAAGAAACATCCACAGGTGCCGGATCCGGCCGAGTGCTCGCTGTGCCGCAAGATGTTCTTTGATCGCCAAATGCTGGAGAATCACACGCCCACGTGTAATCGGAAACCGATAACAGCGACCGGAGCACATCAGCAGGATGGACAGCAGCAGCAGTTGCAGATGCAGCGCGGCATTTTCAAGCACAAAACGGGCGACGATGATGACGATGAGGACGAGGATAATCAACAATCGATGATGATCGATGATGGCAACGATGGTGTAACAGATACAGCTGCAGTAGCAGCTGGTGCTGGCAGTGATAGTAATGGTGGTGTTGCCACAAATACGATCAGCACCAGTACGTTGAAGGTACGCATGCCGGAAGTTGCATGCACCATATGCGGTGCACGCTTCACCGACCAGGAGATGTTTAGCAAGCACATCCAGAAGCACGAACAGGAGCTGTACGTTGATAATCCGCTAGCGGCCATGTTCGATGATGGACCCGCCGATGCGGGTCAATTCCAGGTGGAGCGTCAAAATGAGAATGGGGAATATGCGTGCGATCTATGCACGAAGACGTTCCCCCAGGTGATTGCACTCAAAGTGCATCGCAAGTGGCATTTCAGAGGTGATAGCAAGCAGGTGAGCTTTTTGGGCTTGTGCAGCGAGGTGAATCGTACTGTAACAGAATTTTGGCGATATATATATTCATATATATATCAACGCCATCATCTGTCTATCCCATCTGGGATGGATATATATATATATATATATATATCTATATATATATAGACACACTTGAGACCGTTGGAGTTCATCATAAACTAACATATACAAATACAAAAATTTGTTGTTTGTTGCCTCCGCACCAGTCGCAAAATGGGTTAAAATTTGTTGTAAAATATTCCCGCTATTCGGCTAGCCGATACCAAAATACCCTTACAATATATTCATCATATATTTAACTATATAGATTATAGATATAGATATATACAGATTTTATAGTTTGTCCGATTTCTGTGCAATTTTGTAGCCCTTTTTTATTTGAATTCTACATTCTTTGATGACTTTTTATCTTTGATACGTATAGGTTTATGCCTAATCATTATAGAGATCGTAAAGGCACTATATTGATAGTTTATAGTATAATCAAAGAACTATATAGATCGCCTTTATGATATCATATAATTTCATTTAATTTTATAAGTTTGATTAGAATTTAGAACATCTCTTCCAAAGATCTTTGTTCAGTAAAGTATATAGTAAATAGTTAAGGACATATATACTATGTTTAATTATATTATTTTATTATTATTATATTATAACCAAGAGTGTAGTAAACAGGATAGTCAAATTGGTAAGGGTATATTGAGATAGAATATAAAAAAAAGAGAGTATTAGGAAATTGAAATTGGAATTGTCTTTATTAATTTGTTTTGATATCATTTCTAATGTATGCATATAGAATCCCACAATCGACGGCGAAGCGACAACGCTGAACAACAACAGCAGCAGCAACAACAACAGCAGCAGCAACAACAACAACAACAACAACAACAACAGCAGCAGCAACAACAGCAACTCGATGTTTCAGCTGCGGGAGTTGCATGCGGTGGGGCTGATGCCCAATCAGCAGCAGCAACAGAAGCAACAACAGCAGCAGCAACAGCGGAACAACAACAACAACAACAGCAGCAGCAGCAACAACAACAACAACAGCAGCAGCAGCAACAACAACAACAACCGCAGCAAATCGTTGAAACGGAAACGTGAACTGAAATGCGAATACTGTGCCTCCACCTTCATCAGCAACAACAATCTGCGTCGCCACATGTATGAGCTGCACAAGCATGAGGTTAGCAATCTGCCGGAGCCGCCAGTGATTGTTGTGGATGAGCCGCTTAGCTGTCGTCGCTGCCAGCAGCAGTTTGAAACAAAGGAGCTGTGGATCGAGCATAAGCTGGCCGATGCCAAGGTTGTGCGTCCCTTCTGTCCATTTCAATGGGGCTGTGATCTGTGCGGCGAGTATTTGTCGCGCAAGGAGAAGCTAATAAATCACATCAACAATCATCTCAAGGAGGATGTGATTGTTCCCGTGGCCAGCAAAGTAACAGTAGCAACATCCACAAAAACAGCAGCAGCAACAACAGGAACTCCAGCAAAAGCAGAACCAAAGGACGCAACGGCAGCAACATCAGCGAAGATCACACCAGCAGCATCAGCAGCAGCAGCCACAAACCAAATCAAACATCATCTGGCAAAGGTACAGGTCAAGTTGCATCGGTTGCAGCAAGATAGGATTGATGATGAAGCGGGGGCGACAAATGCGGATGCTGATGCGGAACAGGAGCAGCTGGAGGAGACAGGGACAGAGGTTGCAGAGAGAAGTGCAGCGCAGGGAGAAGACAGCGATCTAGAGGAGGACAGTGATAGTGATGATGATGATAATGATAATGATAGCAGCACAGCTGATGATGATGATGATGACGATGAAGATGACGACGACGACGATGATGATGATGATGATGAAGACGATGAGGATGAAGACGAAGATGAGGAGGAGGTTGTCACTGGACAGCAGCAGCAGAAGCAACACAATAACAATAATAGTAATCAAAATGTTGAGGATGATGATTTGATTGAGGAAGTCATTGAAGATGATGACATGGTCTTGGCATTGGACGATGACGATGACGATGTCGAGGATGTTGATGTCAACGCTCGTCGTCATGTTGGCAACAACAAGCAAGGCGAGCGACGCCTCAATTTTGAATATCCGCGCGGTGGCAGTGCCAAGATGAATGGCAAGGCGAAGGAGAAACATACGAACAGTTCGGAGGAGGATGATGAAAATGAAAATGAGGCTAGGATGGATTCGGCCTCTGACATGGGCGTGGCTGCGGTGGAGGCCATGACAATTGATGATATTATTGAAGAGGACGATGGCGAAGATGAGAACGACAGCGAAGATGATGATAACGATAACGATAACGGTGAGGAGGAAGAGGACGAAGATGAGGATGATGATAATGTGATTGGTGTTAATGCACATGTTGTTGCCGATAACGATAACGATAACGACAACGATAATGATGATGGTGATGGTGAAGATGATGATGATGAAGATGAAGACATGGCGGAAGATGATGACGATGAAGATGATGATGACGGCGACGTTGACGCTGTCGATGCTGTCGATGATGATGATGACGACAACGATGATGAGGAAGGCGATGACGTCGATGACGATGATGACGATGTTGTTGATGTAGAGCGTCATGTGGTTGCCGACGACGACGATGATGACGAAGATGAAGACGAACTGCTCGAACAGCAGGCAAATGTGAGCAATGGCGGCCTCATCGATGATGGTGTCGATCATGTGGCCATAGATTCAAGCTCCTCATCCAGCGAGAGCGAATCAACGGCAACAACAACAACGGCCCGTTCACAATCGCACTCACAGTCACATTCACATTCACATTCACATTCACGATCACAATCACGATCGCATTCAACTGGTGAGCATCGGCGTAGTAAAAGCGCAAAAAAACTCAATGCCTCAGCTGCAGCAGCGGCGTCGCATATCGGCGCTGGCGCTGCACAGCAATCGAATAATACCAGCTATACGTGTGATCTATGTCAACTTTGTTTCGATTCCCAGGAACAGCTGCAGACCCATATTAAAAGCCATTTCCTCAATGGCCCCACGATGGGCGCCACAAAGAGCAGCAGCGGTCAAATCGGTGTTAGCAGCACTGCTGCTGCAACAGCTCCTCTTGGCGTTGGCAGCGCCATTGGCAAAAGCAGCAGAAGTCACAGCAGCAGCAGTAGCAGCAACAGCAGCAGCAGCAACAGTAGCACCAGCACCAACAGCAACAATAACAACAACAACAACAACAACAAGAACAGCAGCAGCAGCAGCAACAGCAGCAGCAAAAGTAAAACCAAAAAGTCTGGCTTGGCTCCAGCAACAACAACAGCAGCGAAAACGCCAACGCGGACGTCGACGTAGATGCCCAGGGCTGCACTGAGCTTGAGAAATATGTACAAAGCATAATAACACTAAATCACAACAACAATGCATACAAATCCCACACAGAAAGAGAGAGAAAGAGATGCATACATACGCACACAAGGAGCAACAACACATTCCATCATACGCACACACACACAAACACACACGCAAACACACAAACACACACACACACACACACACACACATGTATAAAACAGAGTAAAAGGGATAACAGTTTTTTTTTTAAATCATGCTACTAATTGTAGTTGCTTAGCTTAGGGCTAATATAAATATATATGTATGCATATATATAAATATATATATATTATATATAATGACAATTTATACATAATTTATATATATGTGTATAAATTTATATATATATATATATATATAAATATAGAAACAGTGCATCTTTTTTTTATACATGTTGAATTAGTTGGTATTTTACAACACTGCAAACAATGAAACAGCTCCAGTTTTGGTTAATTTTTTTTCTTAGTAGTTTAGGGCTCAATATACATACATACATACATACATACATACATACATACATACATACATACATGCATACATACATACATACATACATACATACATACATACATACATACATACATACATACATACATACATAC
>JBANCZ010004076.1:0-10997 GCA_037040025.1 Sphaerogastrella javana | reverse complement strand
AAAGTGTCTACTTTTTCGGTTTCGATCTGAACCAGAACGCACTAAGAATAACGGTCGACACTTATTTGCAAGCTCTGATTGGAATATATAGTTGCCGACACCTACTCTTGGTTTGCGAAAAGCTCTTACAGACAAATGATGTATAAAAAAGTTTATGAGTGTTTAAATAATGGCCAGGTATATATGATTGTGTTTAGTTTCATTGTCAATCGAAGTGTTCGTCCAAAAATATGTGTATATATGTATGTATTAACATTTAGTTTTCATGCTCGTCTGAATTTTTTGTAAGTAGACTAACAGGTTTGTATTTTTTATTGTTATGTATTTTTGTATATTTATTTTGAATTTTGTTTGTATTATTTAGGCACCCTTAAAAATTCTCAAGGTCAGCGACACTAGATGGCTATCCATCGAAAGTGCAGTATCTCGAATCGAGGATCAGTGGGAGGAATTAAAGTTACACTTTGCCTTAGCCTCTACAAATGAAAGTTGTCACAAAGCTAAAATATTGAATATGCTATTTGAAGATGACAAAAATAGGCTTTATTTTATATTTTTAAAGCCAGTTTTAAAAAATATGCAAATTCTAAACAAATTATTTCAAAGCGAGAAAGGCGATTCGTCGAAACTTCTCAATGAAATTATATTGGCAATCAATGCGCTAGGAAACCTCATAATTCCTCCCGATGCTAATATTGATATTTTTAAAGATGATTTGGAAGATTGTGCAGTTAACGACTTATATATGGGGTATGCCTTTGAGAAGGAAATCAAAGACGAAAAATATTTTGATGAAAAATATAAAATCAGAGAAGATTGTAAAAACTTCATCAAGGCTTTAATTATTCAACTAAGGGAGAGGTAAGCTTTAATTGGATTTTAATAAAATGATATGTATTAATCTGCAGCGTAATTTCAGACTTCCTGATAACATTGAAGTACTAAAACAAATGGATATTTTCGCCGTTGGCAATATGCTACAAGCAAATAAAACGCCACATAAAATTATTTCGTTGTTGGAACATTTCAAATATGAAAATATTGATGAAATAGTATCCCAATTTGGAAAAATCCACCTTATTAATTGGGAAAAAAAGGAAATAACTATAGAGTTTTGGTCAGAAGTTTTGATGTATAAGGATGCTGGCAAAAACAAAGCTTTCGAGCAACTGGCGTTATTTGCTTTGCACATTCTTTCACTGCCATGGTCGAATGCTGCGGTTGAGAGGGTATTCAGCCAAATGAACCTGGTCAAAACAAAGTTGCGCAACAAAATGAATTTAAAAAGCTTGAACGCAATTTTAAGAATAAGGTTTGTTTTTGAAATTTTAAATTATTTAAAATATACTAAGTATTTTTTTTATGTTATAGATATGGACTGCGACGTCATGGCAAATGTTGCCATGACTACATACTTCCAACGAAATACCTCGCTTTAGTCAGCTCATCCGCTAAATATATGGAATCGAGTGATGAAGTCGATGAAATTATTTCTTTGCTCTAATAGCTATATAAATATAATATCAATAAAAGTAAAAAATCAACTATTTTAATGTTTTCCATGGTTAGCTTATTCTAGCTTATTTTTTTGTTCAATCTAGCTTATTTTATCTCTCAAAATCTGGCAGCACTGATGAGTAGTATGTAGACGTTGTTGTTGCTGTTGTTGTTGTTGCTGTTGATAGTGTTGCCACCCCATCCCTAGCAACGATTTACGAGCAGAGTAATTAGAGCAGTTGACGTCGCCGTTGGCGTTAACGTTAGCGTTGACGTTGACTGCGACGGCGACTGCGACTGCGCTGCAGCTGTAACTGCATATTAAAGCTTTGGCTGTGACTGCAGCGCTGCATTTATACGTCTCTCTGTATCTGTGTGTGTGTGTGTGTGTGTGCGCGCACTCGTCTGTGTGTGTGTGCTTATGTGTGCCTTTGTGTATTAGTTTGTGCGCGTGTGTGTGTGAGCTTTTGTGTGTGACTGACCTATCTCAATGCAATGCTACTTGAGCTGTTGCTTTTGTTACACTCACACAGACACACACACACATATAGACAGCGTGCGAGCGAGATGCAGCGAGAGGGAATGCGACAGAGACATGCATCACATGGCAGCAATACAGACAGACAGTTGCGCTCATTTATCTCTTATTTTTATACAGTTGTTGCTTGTTGTTGTTATTGTTGTTGTTGCTGCTGTTGTTTGTTGTTATTGCTGTTGTTATTGCTGTTGTTGTTGTTGTTGTTGTGTAGTTCTTTCTGGCGTGCAGCCATTGTCGCTGCCCGTTCACATCAGTTTCTGTTGTTGTTGCAGTTGTAGACAACATTTGCATTCATTGTACACTTTGCCCCCTAGTAATGCGTTTTTTATTGCATCTGTGTGTTTTTTTTTGTTTTTGTTTTGTTGTGGTGCTGCAATGAAAAATAAAAATGTTTAAATGCTCGTTCATAAATTGTTTTCACACGCAATGCAACGACAAACTTGTTCTGCTGATCAGCTCGTGTTTTGCTTCTTCTTGTTCTTAGTGTTGTTGCTGTTGCTCCTCTTGCAGTTGTTGTTGTGTTGTTGCTCTGATTCATGATGTTGTTGCTGTTGCTGTTATTGTTGTTGTTGTTGTTGTTGCTGTATTCTTGTTGTTTTATAGTTGTTAATCACTTCGGCTATAATTGTTATGGGCCAACTAAACGTGGAGTCTGTAATGCTTGTGTTGTTATTACTTTTATTATTATTGCTGCTGTTGTTGTTGTTGCTGCTGTTGCTGTTGCTATTGCTGTCGCTTAATGTTGTTGCCGTTGCTTGATGTTTTTGCTATTGTTGTTTGTGGTGTTATTTATGGCAGAAATTTTGCATTTAAATTACTTTATGCAGCTGCATAGCGTTTGTATGCAAGTGTGCTCGATATAATAAAACGATTCCAATTATCGATCTTTCATTACGCTTAGTGCACATTATCGATATATGCATTTAAATGTAAAGCAAGTGTTAAATAACATAACATTTTAACATAACAACACAGAGTTGCGTTTATATAATGGCGGCAAATTATTTAAATTCAAATTTCATTTATATTGCTTCAGTAATAAATACAGATATTTTAAAAGTAAAATAATAATAATAATTGTCACTTATATGACAAAAACAATTAATTTATATACATTAATTTTATATTTAAGAATTTATAGCCATTATTTTATGTATTTAACTAACCATAATTATTTTTTAATGTTTTTATTTTGCAGTTACCCGCTCGTTTCTACAACTGAAGCCCAATTCAACAAAAACAAATAAGTAAGTAAAAAAAAATATATACACACACACATACACACGTTTGTAAATATTCCAAATATGCGTGTTTAGGGCCGAACCTTAAACAAACACTTAATTTAAAATGTAACGCCAAAAAAAGGCACTTGGCGCTTAGTGGAAATTCACAATAAAAAAAACAGAGTCACAAGACACAACAAATAACAAGCCACAAAAAAAAAAAAAAAAATACAAACCTGAAAAAAAACACACAAAAAATTATCATACTCACGCACAAAGCAAATTATGCACAGAATTTTAAACAATTGAAAAATATTGTTGAAATGTGCGAGAGAGAGATGGGTAGAGAGGGAGGAACGGAAGAGCGGCAGCTGTTCGTTTAAAGTAGCCAAAAAAAAAAGCAAAAAGAAGAAGAAGAAGAGACAAAGTGCGACGCAAAAACTGTTAAGTACTTTCATAAACAAATAATGATGAATAAGAGCGATGCGAGGCACAGGTCGAAGGAGTGAGACTTCAAACGAGTGTAAAACTTTGACTAGAAGCAGGGTCTAGGCCTCACGTACTTGTTGCCAAGAGTTCCCATAGCAATTGCCAATTTTTTTCTCTATATATCCACTTGACACTTTGAGTTGAAGTTCTCGATGTTCGATAGGAATAGAAATTTGAATAGAAATGTGAATACGCATTTCTTTGTCATTATGCAAATCGACGAAACTCTAGAGCATGACTAAGAAACATATGTAATGATTATAGTTGAATGTATATGCCATATAATTAGGCGCTAATTGCAAAAATCAATGTACATTATCAACTAAACTTAGCAAGTTTTGTTTTTTTGTTTGCCAAATTAGCTCAAAAATATGAAATGAAGTTGAATTTCGAAATGAGACAGACGAGACAGAGAAGTTGTCTTGTCCAAACAATTTATAAGACTTCAATTAGCGTTATAACGGTACAGCGAACTGAACATTTAAGGCAAGTTAACACCTCAACGCACCCTGTATACCCAATATTCAGAGCCCAATGATCAGTTCTCAGATCTTTCACTCGGTCTGTTTTCTTTTTGGCCCAATCATCTGGGCGCAGGACCTGCCAACACAACACACACAGATACACACACACACGCACACACACACACACAGATACGCATACATTTACGCACAGAAAAAGCCGCTTAAATCAGCAGCTCAATCAATCAGACGTAAGGTTCTGTTTAAATTAAGAATATTTCTTATAAATGGCAGTCACAACGTTCACTGGCGTTGACGATCACCGCAACGATGACTCCTTTTGACCAGCACAGTGGTGCACATACGACAAGCACTTACTGAAATAAAGTATATCAATTGATTCCATATACCTAATATAGATACACTTTTAGGGATAAATTTCATTGAATATTTGAAAATACTTTAAAATATTTACATTTTATGGCTTTTGAATTGATTTTTGCCACACTGTGACTGAGAAATGACAAATGTAAATGGTGGCGGGAAAGCAAAAGGCAATCGCATGAATTTATTTTGTATTTCCATTTCTTTTTGTTGGCGGTTTTTTTTTTGTACTTTTGGCCGGCAATATGCTTAAATAAATTTGAACATCTTTGTTTTTTTTTTTTTTTTTTTGTTATTTTTTTGTGGCTGCCTCTCAGGCTGCACGTCAGCGCCGCGTTCTGATCTTGAGCGCGAGATATCGAGAACCGAATTGGAACGTTTCGGGCCAGCAACGAGCTTTGAGCTCTGAGGTGTGAGTGGAGCAGCAGGAGCAATCGAAGCTTCTTTTAGCAACGTCTTTCACAGCTCCCGACTTAATGCAGTCCTCTTAAAATGCATTTTTGATTGCATTTCATTAGGTTCGTTTTTTTATTGTATTTTTTTTTTTAGTTTTCTGTTTTGTTTTTATATATATTTTTTTTTCGTTGCATTTTTTTTGGCTGTCGCTTTGCTTGTTGCGGGCATTTCAAAAATTTATGCACACTTCGCTGCCATTTTGAGGTTGTTAATTTTTTTAGGTTTTTTTTCGTTTTCTTCTTTTTTTTGTGTAATTTTTTAGCTTTCGATTCATCGCTAGCCCTTGTGTCTTCGTCTCCCCTCGTCTCTTTTTCTCCTGATGTTCTTTTGCTTCATTTCTTACCTTTTTGGCATTTTTAACAAGCGCCGTCAAAGAGGAAGTTTGTTTTTGCATTTTCTTTTTTCTTTTACTTTTTTTTCGCATAAAGAAAAGCAACAGCAAGCACACAAAATAAATAAAATATATACACTTAAGCCATGTGCAAAAACGATCCCAACATTGTGTATATATATTATGGATATCAGTTGTATATTTTTAACTCAAAACACCAAAAAATTGGAATAAAGGAAGACAAATACTCTTAGAAATATATTATTTTATTTTTATGGCAATTTTAATTAATTAATTAATTTATAAATAAATTATTAATACATGCCATAGTTTGTCAAATTTGATCTGCTTTTCTTTAAACCTTCTATAATATACCTATATGGCATATTTATGGATTCATTGCTCAAATTAGCTCATTTTTTAAGTGTATTAACTGCTGCGACGCCTGGAGACTTTAAACTTTTGCGTATTGTTGTTTCTTTTATTGTTTTGTTGTCTTGTTGTTGTTTTGTAAGTATTGTTGCCGCACCTTTTGTCATCGTGCCATGAATCATGTATACATATGTAAATACAATCCACAGACCATATAAACATGCGTGTTCCACTTTAAAAACCAAATGTACATATCTACATATATATACGGCTGAGTCTCTGAATTCTGTTAATCCTACCCAAAAGCTGACATCGTCATCGTCTCTGTAATCGTAATCGTAATCGTTTTCGTTATACGAAACATTTCCAAAATTGCTTTCAATATATGTACATATATGTATACATAGTCTCGTTCATAATCCGCAATTTCGAATTGCTGTAAAGTATTTTATCATGTTTTTCTTTTTTGCCCTAATAGGAATTACAACAAAGTTAATATAATAAAAATAACACATGAATAAAAGCAATTTAAATGAATCACACTTAATATTAAACATTAATAATTATAACATAACAACAGGAAATAATTATCCATAATCTATAGTATTTCGCTCAAGGCATTTCGTTTTATTCCCACTGCTGTGGAGTCCCGTTGCTTGCTAGACGCACAAGATAGACAGACAGGCAGAGAGAGAGAGAGAGAGAAAGGGAGAGAGAGCACCCATGTTAACCTTTGGGCACACTGAGCTGCATTTCGATATACTCTAAAAGAGAGCAACCGTACGATATCGATGCGCTCAATGCTTAAAGCGTAGGTCAGCGCGTGCACATAGAAGGTGAACCGAAAGTGAGAGAGCGCAGAGAACGTAACGAAATAGAGAGCTAGAGAGTGAAACTATGAAAGCAGCGACGCGCATGCGTGAGTATGCAGAGCGTAGAACAAAAGAGAGATAGAGAGAGAGAGAGGCAGAGAGAGAGAGAGAGCAAACGATTGATGCGCACTCTCGGCGCTGTCAAAATTAGAGCGCAAGCGCACCAATATAATCAATTTGTGTTATCGTACGAACGTGTGTATGTATTTATGTATGTATGTATATCGATGCCAAAACATGCACATGTTTGATGGATTGATAGCATTGCAGTCGAAAAGAGATAGATATGGCCATAGTAACTCAGCTGGTTCTACTAATCAAGAATAGATATACATTGTGTGCTCTCCTTCGCCTCATACTAACTAACACACATTTCAGCGGTGATACACCTCAGGTGACTTTAACCACAGTATCTAATAACAGCAGTTGAAATGAATCACATTTAACAATAAAAATAATAATAATAACAATAATAATGATAGCAGCATAGCAAAAAAGAAATAAAAACAACGCTCAGATAATTTCTGACACTTTGAGCTTTAAAACGCGACTTCAATTAGGTTTGAAATACAAATTAAAATAAAAAAATAAATATATACTATATGCAAACGAATTATATAGATACTATATATATATACATATATATATATAAGTATGTAGATATATGCAAATATATTGTATATTATTATCTGTATATACATATATTTATATGTAAATGTGGTAAACAAATGTGTGCTCAACTTTTTTTTGTTGTTTTGCATCGCGTCTGGCCAGTCTAAAATTTTGTTTATAAATATACTATATTTGTATAAAAAAAAAAAACAAATCAGTTTTTTCAGTCTCTATCAAATTCTCCCTCTTTCTCTCTCTCTCGCTCTCTCCTCTCTCTTTGCTACGGTTTTTTGTTTGGCTTGGTTTTAATTTCAGTTTTCAGTGTGAAGGTCAAAGTCAAGGCGACACAAAATAAAACACGATACCAGAGGGTGGCAAGGCGATAAATAAGAAGCAAAAACATACTATATTCCGCTGATTCTGATATCTACTCAAATGTAGAGCTAGAGCTTGTTCTCTCTTTCTCTCTTTTTATATATATACATACATGTATATATATGACGCATTATTATGGGAGCTCGAATTAAATTCGATGAGTAGCCAATGGGTTGAGTTCCTAGACTTAGCGATACTTTATAAGCTACACTCGATGAACGTGTAATTCGAAGCGCAAATGTGCAATAGAAATTGAAAAAAGGTAAAAAAATTAAAAGAAAATAATCAAAATGATTTAAACACATTTCAAAGAATGGGTATAGAAATTTACATACATTTATCGCCTACTTATCGATAGGCATAGTATACAATACAGCTTTTCTATATTTATTATATATTATACACTTCGAAAAGTATATAATATTTAGGAACACCCTAAACCTAAAACAGCATATTGTAAAAGTAATTAATTTTTAAGTTTTTTAGAGTACCCCCAATGAAAAAAAAACATTGTTCCATATTTTTTAATGCAATAATCAGTTCTGGGAATTTCTTCCAATATTTATTTCAATATTCAGACTATGTTTTCTTACTGAAAAAAAGAAGCTGTATTTTGTCTAGAACAAATATATTCAACATAGTCATCGTGTGTGCTGAAAAACCTGGCCAAAACAGTTTTGGCTAATAAAGCAACAAAGCAACAGTAATAGCAACAGCAGCAACAGCGGCAACAGCAGTAGAAAAACATAAAGCAACAGTTGCAGACAAGTTCTAAATTATTTCTATGCTAAAAGTGAAATGTGGCCAAACAAGTTTTTGTACCACTGTTCATGATGAGCACAACACGATAATGATCATGTTGATTCTAGCCGACAACAACAGCAACATTAATAACAGCAGCAACAACAGCAACAACAGCAACAACTACAACATTCATTTTGATCATTATCAGCATGAGCAACATGCTGATTATCGCTATCATGATCATCGTTATGTTCATTTGACTCTATGGCCATTTCTTGTGCTAGTCTACAATTTACTTTCAATGCTGCTTCTAAGCATTTCATTGTTGTTGTTGTTGTTGTCGCTTTTGCTATTGTTGCTGCTGTTGCTTTGGCTTTCTTCTGTGGCTTTTGCACTTGCTGCTGTTGCTTCTGCTGCTGTCAGCGTCTAGTCAACACTTGGCAGAGCTGCTATCTGTTGCTGCTACTGCTGCTGCGGCTGTGGCTGCTGTTGCTGCTGCTGTTGCTGCTGGTCCGTTGCCTGTGTGTCTGGTTTGTTGCATGTTGGCATGCAGCAGCAACAGCAGCAACTGAAACTTAGCTGCTTGGTATGCAATTTGCAATAGTTGAGCTTGCGCAATTCAATGCACTAACACACACACACACACAACACACACATACACATACACCTGAGTCAAACAAGATCGCGTAATAACTTAGTCAGCCAACAACAGCAACGGCAACAGCAGCAACAGCAGCAACATCAGCAACAGCAACAGCAGCAGCAATAGCAGCAGCAAAAGCAACAGCAACAGCAGTTACGTCGCCTTTTGTCGACTTGGCGAAGACGGAAGACGGAAGATGTGGCAACAACTGGCAACAACAACAACAGCAGCAACAACAACTGGCCGAAAAACCGGAAAAACGACACGCATTGAGAGTCACTAACCAAGTGGCCAGCAACTGCTGCTCCTACTCCGCCTACTCCTGCTGCTGCTGTTGCTCCTTAAGCTGCTTCTGTTGCTGCTGCATCAAAACGATTCTAGGCGTTGATAACTTTTGGTTTTTGTCAATATTTATGAGCATAAAAATAAGTAACTATGCGCTCAATTGAAATGGAAAACCACACACACACACACACAGTGACAGAGTAAGTGTGTGTGTGTGTGTGTGTGTGTGTGCGTTTTGTTAGTTTAATAGTTTCGTAAATGGTTTAATTGCATTTATTATGATTGACACGAAAAGATTTCCAATCAGCAGAATCTGACACTTTTAGCTGGCGTTTTATGTAAGCAACAAATTGACAAACAATTAACAATCTATTAAAACTAATTTCAAACAATATCAATCGAAAACTAACTCAAGCAATACACACACACACACACACACACACACACACACTCAAACACGCACACACACAAGTAGCGCATCTTTCAAACACCAACATCAACAACAACAACAAAAGTAGGCAACAGTAGGGGAGGTGCCCGAAAGTAAGTACCCTGGGATTGGCACATCCGAACTTTCAAGATACTACACTGTCAATATTTACTACACTGTCTGTCTGTTTATCTGTTAGTTTGTCTGTTTCTCTTTATGTCCATCTGTCTGTCTGTCTATCCGTTCATCTGACCCTGATTGCTTAATCTTTTACTCTGTCATCGGCATTGACTGAATGTTATATATTATAAGTTCCATATATATTATAACAATGACATCGAAATCGAACTTCAACCTTAACATACTAAGAAGTCTTGCCATTCAACAGTGCAACTTATAGTTGAAGGCGCCAGTACCCTGTAGATTTTTAGTGATTAGTATCTAAAGGAAATAGCGGAATGAGCAAGACCTAATCAATAATCGATAACTATAACAGGTTATCGATAATCGGAACCGAAATATTGCGACACCTAGAAGTTTTGGGCTACAGAGAATGCCAATAAAACGGTGCCTATAGGAAAAGGTGCACAGAACACAACAGCAGTCAAATATATTCAAACGAAGCTGATTTATTGGACTTTAATCGCATGCCATGTAACTGGCAATATCAAGAATACAAATAGTATATATGTAATATATATATGGTTTATGCTCTCTGCTTTCTTCTGTCTGTCATACCCAAACCGACTTTGAAAGAAGTTAATAGACCCTTTAGTGTTTTTTGAATGCGGGGTCTAAAAAAACTCGCATATGGAAAAAACAAATAGCTAACTTAACCGTATGTCCGTTCAGTGACCAGACCAGGCCAGGCTAGGCTAGGCTAGGCCAAGCTAAGCCATAGCCAAGAGAAGCCAGGCCCAGGCAGGCCAGGATACGTTTGAACGGTTGGGAAACGGGGGTCATGATTGTCAACTCCTTCACGGTTTAAGTGGATCCAGCGATTCCAGGCGCCAAGGGACGACCTGGGACGATGCCGACACAAAACACACCCCGCAATACGTCGCTACGGGCCGCGTCCGTGCATTATCGATTTCAATATAACGTTAAAGAATAGGGACAAACCATTAGTCGAAGTACGTAAATCGATATTCGATTTTTTACGTGCATTTACTATAATGGCGGCACCCCATCGCCTTGCAGGCATCCCATGCCGATCGACACCACTCCCCTGTTCCATCAATCCTTGGAAAAAGGCCTCGCCGTGCTGTGCGCATTCAGCGCGGAA
>JBANCZ010004075.1:0-11009 GCA_037040025.1 Sphaerogastrella javana | reverse complement strand
GCCAAAAGATACTCTTGCAGTTGGCGGGCACGGGTGGATTTGCCACTTGCGGGCAGTCCTGTTACCACAATAATTGGCATTCTATATATTAACGTATTTCCAACGTTTCGGACTATGTGCGCTGCGTGCGTGCATTGGCCAGTGTTGCAAAATGCTGATATTATTGTCATGCTATCGATAACTGTCAGTATATTATCAATACGATGATTAATAACAATAGTCTTGGAAGATATTTGAAAACGTATTCAAACATAGCTTATGTAGAATAACTAGAAAATTTGTATTTATATAATGTTGAATTTATTTTAAATTATTGAAACGAATAACTAATTGCGAGAGCAAACTATTTATACGAGACATAACATTGAATTTAAATCGATTAGTGTTGTAGAATATCGAAATTATAAATTCAGTTGACAACAGCTGATTAGCACAATAATCTCAAGCTGCTATAGTTCATTGAAACTGCATTCCTGCATCCCGAAGACTTGCCATACACACGCCATACACACACCAACCACACACACACACACACATTCGATTTTTACTCATTTCCAGTGATTGCAAGCTACGGCAATGGCGGATAATCGTAGACGTTTTCGCAACAGAAAACGGGTAAGTATGGGATCTCTGATTGACGCAGTAGAGCATATAACAATGATTTTTTACTATAGGAGGATGCACGCCAGGGTCCATTGCCATCAACGGCGCCAGTGACCATTGCCAAACGCGAAGATTCGCGTGGTGGAGCTGTGCAGCCAATGATCTTATTGAAGAAATACAACGAGACCTATGCGGGCAACGGTGGTTGCAGCAGCAGCAATGATGCACCTTCATCCATCAAAACCATTATAATCAATCGAAGCGATGTGTCACGAAATAGCAGCGAACGTAGGAATGACATCAATGCTGGGACAAGCAAAGGGTTAGGCAATGCTGCCGCAGCTCCCAATTCCAGTATATGCGCGACTCTGTCAAACACCAGCTATGCTCAGAAAGAGAGGACAAATGGCGCACCGTCTATATGCTCTGCACCTGGTCAGGATTTTCTAAATATACCGCGTATGGTACGACCTACGCCGGTGGTCATGGCCAACGGTTTGTTCAATGGGAACGCGCGAAAACTGTTTAATAGGAACAATACAGACTTTACGGTCATCGGTGTGCTGGGCGGACAATCTGTGGGCAAATCGACGCTACTGAACCTGCTAACGTCGGAGCGTGGCATGGACTATGACTACTATCAGCATCTGTTTGTACCGGATGCTGACGAATGTATATTTAGCAACAAGCGTCGCCCCAAAACACAGCAGCATCAGCAGCAACAGCAGCAATCTGCACAAAGCACCAAGCAACGTATACTACGTCCGAGAACAGAAAATCTGCAGTTCTTTATAACCCGGGAACGATTTGTGTTGATGGACACCGCCCCCATTTTAACAGACATCTTGGCCAAAGAAGCTGATCACTTGGAACTACATAGTCTGTCGGTCGTAATGCAGCTACTCAATGTTTGCCACGTGCTCTTACTGGCCATGAATGATCTAAATTTGAACCTGGTGCGTTTAATCTATACTGCACTGCGTCTACGACCGCACGGACCCCGTGGTTCTATTGATGGCTATATGCCCCAGATAATGTTTGTACGCACTCGCGCCCAGCGTCAGCATTTAGAGCCAACATCGCATGCAGCTCTGGATAAGCAGTTGGCGCTGCTATTCGATGGCACCGGGCTGCCCATATATCGGGGACGTGGCGAGGCTCGCACCATCAATAGCTTCCTGATGCCAGAATTTAGCAGTAACACAGTAACCGCTCATCATGCCAGCCTGCCGGAGCTGGCACGTCAATTCCGTGAGCGTGTGCTCAGCATGGTCCGTCATCCGCTTAGCCATTGCAATGACTTCAACGAAATGAGCTGGTTCGAGCTGCTGACCGAAACGAATCGCAAATGCTGCACAAGCAGTCAACATTTTGAGAAAATCTATGCAGATATTAAGATGAGGCATGTGGACGTACGCTCGAAGTGGCGCTCTGATGGCAACTGGCGCAAAGAATCCTGAGCCAACAATGACAATATGAGGACAGATATCTATTGCTAAGGAATCAACAAAATGTTCTCATGTAGAGATTGAAGTAGCGAATCCACACAACGTTTCTTTTGGGGGGCGGTGGGAATTCCTTAGTAAAAGTGATGAGAAATTTGTGCCAGCTAAAAGCAGGCATCGATAGTATGTTTAGAATCCCAAAATACTATCAATATTTTACATTGATCATCAAAGTTATCGATATTATATAATAATGGCTAACTAATGATAATGAAACCGTCTGTAAATGATCTGACCTTTTGGGGAACCACATTACATAAAATGGATATAATGTTACAGTTGGAAATTCGTTTTATTTACCATCTTTGTTGTGCATTTATACACATATGGAGGTCTATAGTAAGCACATGAGTACTCTCATGGCTATGAGTTTAGATTTTAGAGCCCTTATATACATACATATATACATATCTAAGCAAAGCATACTATATTATATGTATGCGGATTGATATTTATGTTGTATGCGATCGAATCAATCGAACGATCGACCAAACGAACAATCGAAAAATCGACCGATAATTATATGATAATATATTGTAGTTGTAATTTCAGTTCATGTTTTAGTTTTGGCATAGATAAGAGATATATAAACTATATGTATATACATGTATATATCACGTTTGCTTTGGCTGCAACGCAGCATCAGTCTCTGGATCATTAACAAGATCATTGTCATTATAGGCGCTATGATTTATTATTAAATCTGATGGCTCGTGTTGCTGCTGCTGCTGCTGCTGCTGTTGTTTGTGCTGCTGCTCATAGTTGTTGGGCGGCTTGCGACAGACCCAGAACAAACTTTGGTATTCGCTCTGTTTCATCGATTGTGGATTTTGTGCATATTTGCTGCGTATGCCAGTCCGTGAGCTTAGTATATCGAAGCCAATGCTTTCCATAATTATGACAAGATCCTCATACGTTGGCTCAATGCTATTCTGGCCCTGTACATCACTATAATGGTATAGCAATGGTCCTAGATTAACCCAAATGCCACCAGGTACAAGAATTCTGTATAAGATTCGAAAAAAGTAAGAATTTTGTTACCATGAACATTCACATGACATCAGACACTCACTTGTATATGGTGCGTATGAAATCGATAACATTATTCGCACAATCGATAAAGAAACAGGTGGCAACACAATTGTATGCATCGGGTGTTTTATAAACCTCCAGAAAGTCACCAGCGGCCATTTCAATGTTGCCCTTGGGCGGATTTCGAACCGGGCAAACATCGGGAAAACGTACAGCAGCCACCTGGTCGGCTCGACGCATATTATTCACGTACTGATGCACCCAGGGATATAGCACATGCTTGTCCTCATAGTCACACAGATTTAGCACAAAATTCGATGCGATCAACATAAAATAGGAGAACTCATTGCCCTCGCAGGCATATCCACGGCAGGCCAGCTCATAGGTTAATCTGCCTAGACCAGCGCCCGGTACCAAAATTTTTATCTCGTTCAATTTGCTGCAATCGAATTACGAATTAATTTATCTATAGAAAAGTTAACATTAATGTAAGTACACTTACTAATCACTTGGTTTATAATACTCCTCGATGCTGTCAATGATCGGCTTATACGATTGCTCTCGTTCTATTGCACATTCAGAGCTCCAGTCGCGTGCTATAAGCTTCAGTGTCGATTGAGCCTTTAAAATTTTGAGAGGTTCAACATCATCATCATCATCATCATGATCATCATCATCATCATCATCACCCACAACAAGAAACTTATTCTGAGATAGGAAATTTAATATTTTATGTTTTTCCTTCTTTTTTTTTGAGAACTTGAAACGATATTCATTCATATTCCAAAAATTCGATTTCGATTAAAGATATCTTTATATATACATATATTTAAACATATATACGAAAGAACTCAAACAAAATGCATTAAGATTGTTTTATGTACTAATGATGTTTCTAAGACCCTTCCATTATGTTTACATATTTAAGTTAGGGAATGAAACCAAATCCGAAATCCGTATCCGTAAAAATTAAAGCCTATTCACTTTAAAACCTTAAACTAAACCGATATTTCAATCTAACAAAGGTCGAAATCGATAACGGGACTGTATTTTGAATACTACACTCAAAAGATCTGATATACATATGTATGTAGAAGGGACTAATCATTTCCATATATATACCCTCCGTCTGTACTTATACACTTACTTGATCCATGTCGCCATGACGCACATGAGCCGGTGGCTCATCGTTCTCCTCGTCCATGTCGCTGGTTCCGCTCGCATCGCCGCTTGGATAAAGTATACGATCACGTAGAATCTCCCGAATCACACTTTGATTGCAATCGATGCACTTACGCACATTGTCCAAATGATTGCGATACTTGGTTAACAGGCGCTGATCATCTGTGGACAAGTTGTTGAAATAATCCTCCTTCCTATTCAGTCCAATGTATGCGTATTGTCTGCAAACAACAAACAAATAAATCATTAATACAATTTCATCAATGTATGCAACTAAACATGTTTATGCATGCAAAGCTATATACACATATACAAATACAGCATCGGCATCCTAGTCAAAAGAAAAGCAAACAAAAAACAAAAATAAACAAAACTTACAAAAAATAATACGATCAGAAAACTGCTTTTATTTATTGATAATCTTTCGTTTATATAGTTCAATTTCAATTGCGTTATCAATTTCAAATTTCGATACAAACAGAAGCTATCGATAACACACAAGTTTGCGATTTCATGTTTGTTGTGAAAGAAATATCGATAGTTTTCCTTCGTTTGCAAATCAGCTGTTGTGTGGTCAAGTTTAATTCGGATTATCCGTCAGCTGGCAATCGGATAACGGACAGCCAGAGATGGAAACGACCGGACCAATTTGAAATGGGCATTGTGGCCAGTTGTAGCCGGAGTTTGAAAAAAAAACATGGTCCACGGCACAGAAAACACAAAGCAAGAGAAACGTTAAAAACTAAATATAAAATAAGTGAGTTTTTTCCATTGCGCTGTGGAACCTAGTCAATACCCAGTCGACACTCCGATATTTGACCAACGACACCAAGTCACTTCATCTTGACTCTGTTAATAGTTTATAATTTAGTTCGTAAGTGTATTAGTTGTAAGATGATTAGAAACTACAAATTTTATGGGGTACATTAATAGAGTAAATGTACTGCGTTGGAAGAGGGGAGCTTAAAAGCAAATAAGAATCGAGCTGTCATCAAACGTGAATAAGGGAATTGTTCACAAAGTCGAAATGCCAACCTACAAGTAAGAAGGGACACACCACTAGTGTTTATAATCCTTATCCGCTTGCTTGTTTGCGCCAGAAGAATCGAAACCAATTCTGTCGCCCAATTGCGAAACCATTACAGGTCTGTCATTATCAAATGGCGCCCAATTACAAAAATTGTAAGGGAATTCCAATAAGAAATTCAATGCAAGTTTTAACCATAACATCATATAACAAAATATCGCAATAATCGCACCATTTTCAAAGTATATACAAAGAATTTATGTTATTTTTTTCATATTTTTTGGCTGGTAGTTAAACTGCCATAAATGTTCTTGGATTTTTATTTATTCACATCTAAAGAATCTGTACTTATTAACTAATTAATCGATGAAAAAAATCAACAAAATGCAATTAGGTAAGTAAATATCTTAAATTGAAGCCATGTGTCTCACAATGTGTATGAATGTGTGTTCTTGTGTGTGTGTGTGTGTGTGTGTGTGTATGTATTTATCGTTTATACGTATGGAACTCAATGCACATTGAGATAAGTAAAATTCCATTAATACAGGGTACACGCCATGCGGCTATCAGCCAAATTATAGGCGAAAATAGGGCGAGAAAATAGATGAAGCACTATTACATTTAGATATATCATTTCATGTGTATACGCCTTGGATTGTTTGAATGTATCGTATTGTATTGTATCGTATTGTATCGTATTGTATTGTATCGTATCGTATTGTATCGTATTGTATTGTATCGTATCGTATCGTAATGTATTGTATTGTATTGTATTGTATCGTATTGTATGCAGATAAATAGGTGCATATATAAACAATTAACAGATTAAACAGATATGTACGTAAATGCTAAGCCATAGAGGAACTACTCGTCTGTAAGCGTGCCAATAACTAGGCAAATACAATCAAATTAAATTTTTGTTTTAAATAATAATAAATAATTAACTAACTTTACATTTGCACACGTATTAATGTGTGCTTTCTTCTTTGAGTGTATGTGTATGTGTATGTGTGTGTGTGTTTGTGTGAGTGTTTGTGTGAGGATGTGGATGTGGATGGGTGAATTGGTGGGTATTTGTATGTGATGGTGTACGGTAGGAAGGATTTGTGTGGATGTGCGTGGGTGGGTGTTTGTGTGTGTTTGTGTGTGTGTGTGTGTATGTGTGTGTGTGTGTGTGTGTGTGTGTGTAGATGTGTGGGTGGGTGTGTGGGTGTGTGTGTGTGTGTGTGTATAGATGTGTGCATATACATTTATTTAAGCGATTCCCCAGTTTAAGACTGCGTGGACAAACTGGCTCCAGCACCGGCTTCTGTACCATTCGAGCTAGTTGTTGATGCACCATTAGTTGACACGTTTTCCGGCGTTTCGATGTTGATAAAGCGACGCATAAACTCGGTGCAACGACTGTAATAATCAATCTTCACGTTGCACTTGTCGCTGCGTAACAAAATTCGCCCAAAGATGACAGCTGCAATTAAAGATTTGATGATTGATAATTGATCGATCTAGTATATTATATATGGTCTTGTCTATATGTACGTACCGACATTGGATAGCTCGTAATCGTGCCGTTCAATGCCCTCGCGCAAGAACATGCACAGATGCATAAAGACATTACGTTTGGGTGGACTAAGAAGCGCTATTAATTCCATGGCCTCGGATTTGTTGCGACACATTAGCAGATCCTCGACGAATGGCTCAAGCAGCGCCTGATCGGGCAGATCCAGCAGCAATAGCAATGCTTCAGCTGCAGTTTCTGGTGTGCCCGCTGTGAAAGTGTAAGAAAATGATCATGAAAAAAAAACATGCACATGAATGAATATTATGAATGCATTGTTCACATACGAAACTCATCCTCGGACCATGTGTCTAGCCAGTCACGTACGGCATTGAACTGACTGCTGAGCTGTTGCTGGCGATCATAGCTCTGAAAGATGCCCTTTAGCTTGTCGCCCTGTTTATGCAGATAGTCGATAAGTAGAAAGAATTCACGCGGCATTGTCACACGATACTCGGGCGATATATCCTTAATCTGAAACAGGATTGAAATTTCATGAGTATTTTGGTTGAAATTTAAAATGGTTATAGGATTGTATGGTATATTTACCAGCTTCTTGATTTCCTCCTGTTGATATTCGGCAACGGGTTTGGTCGTGCGACACATGGTCTCCATGGATAGACCGAAACAACTTGGCTGATATTCACCCGTAACTGTTATGAATATATCACGGCCGGATTTCACATGCAGGATCAGTATGTCAAAATCGCATTTGCTTCTGGTGCTGCAGATCTTTTTGAGCAGAGCGGTTATGCTAGAGGGATCGGCCATCATACGGATACGTATATTGCGCGCCGAATCAATCATTAGGCTATCGGAGCAGGGATCGACCTGTAGATATTTCTCACAGATGGCATTGATGGGCGAGTCCTTGACTTTGAAACGAAAGTCCACTTGCTGTGGACAATTGTTGTATACGTTGAAATCGCATATCGATGGCTCATTGAAACGCACCAGACCAAAGTCAATGACGGTCTTCTCAGCCAATATCTGCGGCTGATTATCATTCTCACGCTTATCGACCGCCTTAAGCACCTCCTCCTGCACACGCTTGTATTTGACTTCATCGCGTGTCTTCACCTTAACATTGAATATAGCATACACCGGTTTATGATCGCTCTGTCGGATCTCCATGACCGAATCGTAAGCCAACTGTTCAATCCGTTTGCCCTTCCATAGCACACGATCACAATAGGCTGGAGCACGCTGTCTTTCGCTGGTATCATAGGTATCGGTGCCCACATCATATTTATACGTCGGCAAAAACATAATATCACCCTCTACATAGCCCCTGAAGCAGCGTCCATTCATTCGCTCATTGCGCAATTGATCATACTGCAGCAGCAGCTGGAACGTAAGTGCATCACTCATCGGTCCTGGACGTTGTTGACCAGTGGGCTCCTGTATGCGATAATTCAGATCTCCAAGCCAGAATATGTGGCTGTGTTTTTGTATAAAAGAAATCGAAAATATTGATATCATTAGTATGAAAGTTGGAATCTAAGCTGGGCATTCACTCACTCATGATCGCTGATGGTGCGTACGGGAAACGGCCTGCCATCTTCCTCGAAACGTATGCCATCCTCAATTGCCCTATAGTCTTCATTACGTTCAGCCACATTGCCCATATGGGCAGCCAAATGTGAGTTAACAAAGCAGATGTTCGCCTCGTTCAATTGCAAGCTGACAGCGACGCCTCCCTTGTTGCCCAGCGCATTGAAGACGCCACGTGCCACAGAATGGATGCGACATCGAAGTATACTATGTCGCATCTGTTTGCGCACAATCACGGTCAGCATAATGCCCGATAAACGCACCGATTGCAACTCCTCATACTCCACGCCATCGGCATCATACAGATTCTCCACAAGCTTACGTCTGTGCCAAGTACAAATTTGTTTATATTTATCAAGAATGTCATTAATACATTCACTTAGCGGTTATACATCTACTACGACAAATAAACAAACAATTTTATCGGAACATTTACATGTAATTGATGAGATATGTATAAGTATATTCACATCAACTGTAACACTAGCCTAGAGTTGGTTTTGTTTATTATGAGTGTAGATGTTCAATAATGTCGAGCACACTCGACTCGACTGAGCAAACCAAATAAACAAGTACATATTCTGTGTACAGTGAATGCTCGTTAGTTACAACCCTTTCAAAGAAAAAAAAAAAAAACAATTGAAATATATTTTCAATGAAAGAATAGATTGAGAAACTGTGTTCGATTGAATGCGTCTAATATGTATAAGGTCTGGCTATAGGTTATCAATAGATTGGAATCTCCAAAAGTTCTAATGACTGAGAATCTAAAAACCTAATTGGCATTTATAGAATGTATATAATATTATAGTACGTTATATTAGAGAACTTGCTTTGAAATGACTGAGAAATTCTCATTCTAATAGTTAAGGATAGATAGAAGTTTCACCTACTGACCATCTAAAACTCATGTATTTCCATATAATTGATATTTATAGAATGACATAATAAATATGCTATATTAAAGTACTTTTTTCTAAACGACTGAGAAGTTCTCATTCTAATAGTTAAGGATAGATAGAAGTTCCAACTACTGAGTTAAATTATTTCCTAATAATTGGTATCTATCAAATTTATGTATTACAAAATCCATGTTATGCTGATGGAATTGTTTTTAAGCGACTAAAAAATTCTCCTAGATACAGTTCATGATAGATTGGCATGTTTTAAGTTCTAAAATTATTACTTCCTTCTTAAGAATTGGTGTCTATCGAATGAATATAATACAATATGTACTTTACTTGTCAATTAATGAACAATTCTCTGATTTTTCTGATAGTTAATGATTGATACAAGTTCCAACTACTGAGCATCTACTGTACATGATGTGTAAGCAAACATGAACGTTCAACAGCTGCTCATTTGAAGGCAAACAAATGAAATGCTTCGTGGCAATGGGGAGGCACACTATTTAACTTACATCCACTGTGCGGCGTACATTTGCATTTGGTTGCCGTTGAGCATTATCTTGGCGGTGGTGTCCAGCTCTTGGAGGCCAATGGCATAGATATCGGGTGCCTTGGCATGGCATGCAAGCCAAGGACGCAACGAGCTATTGTTATCCCAGCAGGGTCTGTTGTTGACATTCCAGGTGCCGCAGTAGATGCTGTAGATTGAAACGAGTTCAAATTGTTTACATTATAGAGTTTATATAGATATCTGATATATAGTGATACATACATTACGTCTTTGTAGATAATGTATTGACTTTCGCGCTTCTTCAGCTCCTGCTTGACCTCACCAATCTCACGATAATCGTCGAGCCATCGAAAATTGAGCGCCCTCTCTGGCGGTATTTCTGCATCCCACATGGAGCTCTTGCAGGAGTATATCTTGGCCACAAACTCCTCATAGTCAACGGAACTCGACTCCGTCTTTATTGGATGATAATAGTATTTGCTGGGTCTATCATCCTCCGTGGACAAATCAAATTGTTGCTCATTTATTGCGTTTTTGGCATCTGCAAATGGAAATTCAAGAAATTCATCAATACTGGAACCGCACATACAGACATATAGCGATTATTGTCCACTTACCCTTAGTCAGTTGAAAACTTTTGTTAATTGGAAACACTTTGCTGACTTTGAGCTCATTGCTGGCGGTTAATGGGGTGCGCAGGGGGCTGAATGAGACGATAGCGTAGGTGCCGCCCGATGCGGATGACACCAATGTTAGCAAACCCTCGACGTGCTCTTGTCCCTTAATTTGATATGCCTCGAATATCTGTAAATATATATATATATATACATTATACTATAATGTACTAAATATTATAATTAAAATATGCTTATGCTGCTTTATGATCTATTGGGTTGGAAATAAAGTCATGTAGTTTCTTTTAGGAATCGTTAATAATTTCATCTGTTTAAGACTAGTTGGATATTAGTATTAATATAATATTTTGGTATGATTTAAGAGCTTATTGTTTTAGCTACTATCAATAAAAATTTGGTTATTTTTCGATAACATTTAGAGAAGTTACAGCAAGGTAAATATGGAGATCCAAAGTGAGTTTTGAGAGCAATTCAAATGCTCAATGCTACGAAAC
>JBANCZ010004073.1:0-11019 GCA_037040025.1 Sphaerogastrella javana | reverse complement strand
CATTAGTTTTTGACATTGTACAGTCATATGTAAGTCAGGGAAATATGTATTCTATTGAACATTTAAAACCCTTTTCGCCATATTGTTGTATAATATTATTTTCAGTTATGTTTTTGATAAGATGGACTTTACTCACTTTTATTTAATGAATCATTATTTTAGAATAGCTGTTACACAGCGCAAAATGAGCAATGTTAACGCACTGTTAAGTTACGATATATCGAGCGTACAAACGATTAAATGTTACGGCATATCGATAGCTGTAGTAAGAAATTGATTTCCAATTGGCGCAATTCTTGAATAATTTGTCGATTGCTGAATAAACAACTACAATACATAAATATTTGAATTGGTTTATTATTATTGATTATGTCATGGTCTTAACATGATATACTAGAGATTTGCTGCAGTTGGTCACGTCGAATATACACTTGCGGCAAATTGAGTACACTTAAATCACCGTCGATTAAATCCAATTGCTGCTCCAAATGTATTTTCAGATTACGTACGCGCAGCGTTCCCATTGAAAGGGGCAAGCGATTGTACTGCAATATGAGCTCCCTTTGCCGTGTTTGTGCAACATTGAGCAGTGCCACCCGTTGCTCTTCTGTTAACAGCACCTGATTTTCCCAAACATCCGGCTCTGGCGCCCGCTCCTCTTCTCTAATCAGTTGCCCAGCCAAATTGGATGCCTTCTGTACATCATCAACATCATCTTTGAGTTTGTTAGCTTGCAGTTTCTGTCGATGTGATGTCTGTGATAAGGATGATGCCTTAGAGCGAGCACTCAGCGGCTCATCCAATTGGGGATGCTGTTCCACATCAGTTACATTTGGTATAGAGTGCTGATGCACACGCAACGAGTCAGACGTATAACAATTATCGTCATCATCCGTGTCATCATCATTACCATCACTGTCACTGTCACTATCACCATCACCATCACCATCATCATCACCATCATCTTTATCATCATGTTCATCATAATAATCATCAGTACTTTTATCATCTCTAGCATCATGGAATGATGTATTCAAGCACACGGACTTGGCACGCTCCGCATTCAAACTGCGTGGCACAGCGCCCCTCACAGCGCCTAGCTGGCGGTGCAGCAAGGACGGCACCGACTGATAGCTACTGCGCTGTGCGGGCGCTTTGCCCAGCTCAAAATTGGATGCACTACGTCGCAGGCAAACGCACTCATTCTGCTGTCTAACACCACCATTTTTTGCCATGGACAACTCATCGCCCTCACTGTACACACGCAGCAACTGAGCTGCCTGTGCAATCTGACAATGACCCTTTCGATGTCCTGGTCCATTCTCTGTACACTTGAGCAGTGCTGCATTCAGGAACTGCTCATCTCTAATGTCCTCCGTTTGTATTTGTTTCTCCGAAAGCTCTGCCCGTCCGCAACTAATCTCACGGTCCCGCCTTCCCTGCATATGACGTCGCTGGGTCTCCAGCAGCGCCGATGTGTTCTTGCAGCGCGCCAGCGCCGCAACCGTCGGCAACTCATACCGAGATGTTCCAGCTCCAGTTACTGGCATTTTCCATGGCCAGTAATTCTCTCGCTGTGTGTGCTCCCGCTCCACGGCCTTCAACTGCCATGGCAAAGACATCTGGGACACCAGCTGCTTGTTCTCACGCAGAAAGTTACGCTGTGTGGTCATCTGGCCGCTTGGGCAGCTGCGTTTCATCCACATGCTTGGAATACGGCAGGAATGCGACCCAAAAACTCATGAAACCAAGCAATAAACAAAAAGAAAATAAAACACAAGTGTAAACGATGAAAGTGTAAAATGTTTCAAATTACAGACAAACAAATCAAAATACAGTGCTATCAAAATTTCAAAATTCTTTGCATCATTCGAATATTTAAAATGAATCGTATCCAATTTTCAATTTCGATCATTAATTATACATATATGTGTATTTAATAATTATACAGTCGACTCTCGATAATTCAAACCTCTCACTAATTCGAAGCTAACACTAGTTCCCTACAAAACTTTATAGAACAAAAACCATTCGATAATTCGAACTCTCGATAATTCGAGGTATTTTTAAGGTCCCTTGGAGGTTTAAATTATCGAGAGTCGACTGTATGTATGATACTTCAATGAATATATAAAACTTTTGATTGTACTTAGACTCACTAATTTCGTTGTAGATATTGTGTTTAAAAAACTCAGAAGAGTCTATTAACTGTAAGCCAAGTTGAATTGAGTGTAAAAGGAGGCGTGATAGGCTCCAAAAAGTACATATACTATTGATCGGGAAGAGAAGTTGAGTCGATTGAGACATTTCGGCCTGTCCATATGCCAATCTATCCGTATGTCCGTCCATCTGTATGAACACCTTGAATTATGAAACTATAAGAGCTGCAGTATTCATATTTTTGTTTGGAAGCAGGTCAAGTGCGTTTCAAATTTTGGATTATTGCTCCAACTCGTCCGCAATTTGGGAGCCCATCATTTCAAACACAACCAGAAAAGGCGCATTTTTAGAGTTAGAACGTTCTGCTTTGATACAGAGGTTCTTATTTGCATCCCACATCGTTTGATATAAATTTTGGATACCACTGTTAAATACTCTAAATCTTCAAATAGGCTTCATAAGCGCAACTTTAGTTATAAAAGGTATTGCTTTGGCTCATATGTGCATGATCACATTATATATCTACTGTAAAACATTTTCCTGCAAATACTATACTGTCCAAACACAGGGTGTTTCAACGGACCATACTTTCGGGCGGCATCTCTAATATTTGATATTTTTGAATATAACAGTAAATGATGAATAAAATAATTTAAATATATTTTCTACATACACATAACTTATATTTTTTTTTTTATTATTTCTTATATTCATGAAATTGTAAAACGAAATCAGCTTAGAAAATGTATATTAACGGGGATTCAAATGTATTGAACATTGGGCACGTTCCACTTCTAAAGCTGGATTAAAATTATTGATCAGTTGCTCTACCTCCGAATTTTGAAGCACAGCATAGACTGTAGTGTTGTCAATACGCTGCAATGTGGCCATTTGTATGTGGTCTGGTGTAAGTACTCCATCCGGCGTCATTGCATTCAGCACCTCGATAGCCAAGTGTTTGGCCTGCTCCAGTGTCAGGTTATCATTGAACGCTCGCTTGCGTCTAAGTATTGTCATGCCCACATCGCGATAACGACCAATACATGTGGCTTTCCAGATCGTATAACTGCCGTCCGGGTGTGATTTGTACAGCTGAAACCCATTATGATTATCCCAGCCCATATAGAGTACGGCGACATGAAAGGGCCGCTTCCCATCATACATGGTGCAAGCATGCTTCACATCACATAAACCGGACACAAGAGTTTCGCATGGGATCGTATTGCCGAAGTTGGCCATATAACGATTCATAAGTACGCGCAGTTCGTCCATTATCACATATCCATCGGCCTTACGACCCGTGGCACAGCAAGCCATATATTCATTCAAATGAACAATGTTATCATCGGTATTGGCATTGGGTGTATACTTCGATGTATTCTGGCATTCCATGGCCAGTAGAATACCCTCTTTGGTTAGAATGCCCAAACAGGGGGCAGCGCTCCCTACGATATCCATGGCGAAGTCGACCTGAATCAGACGGCCTGTCTGTGAATAGCAATTTGGATAACTATTGAAGGGATTAGCCATTGTAAATTAATTCCCGATCTGAATAATAATAATGGGAATGCGGCGATTTGTTTTGTATTTTTTGAAAAGTTGTACAAATTGCTATAGAAATTGTTTAGATGTGACTTATCTGGCTTAAATATATATGTATACACATGTGTATATAGACATCCCCTAGGTTCTTTTCACAGCCTACTCTGCTGACCGCTCTATGAACTTTATGTGTATGCCATCGCGTGCACGCAATACCATCTGCGCCTGCAGCACCAGCTCCGTCTGCGCTTTACCCAGCTCCAAGAGGAACCTGCTAACTAGACGCACCGTAAGTATTTTCATCAACAACAGAGAGTACTTGCGGCCAATGCATATATGCGGTCCACCCGAATACGGTATGTAGCTGTAGGGTGTTGGTGTGAACTGCTTGGACTGCTTGCACTGCTTTTCGTTATCGAGCCAGCGCTCTGGTTGAAAGTCATAGGGTGCTGTAAAGTAATCGGCATCGTGGGCCAGCCCATACATATTAATCCAGAGCGTAACACCAGAACAGTAGCGTCGACCATCTATTGTTGTTGGTTTTGTGGTCTGGCGTCCAGTGCTGGGCACAATAGTGTACAGGCGCAGCACCTCCTTCAGCACTGCATCCAGATAGGTCAGCTGATTTAGTGCATCTAAATTTGTTCCTTCGCCGGGTTGCAGCTCGTTTATTTCGGAGTACAGTTTTTCCTGTACTGTGGGATGTTTGGCCAAAGCGTAGAGAACAAAACCCATGGCTGCTGTGGTGGTATCGACGCCCTGCAATGGACATAGTCAGTCGACAATCACACACACATACACAGAGAAGCTTACCGCGAATACGAAGGTGTTGATCTCATCGCGAATCTGCTGGCGGCTTAGCTGTGCCTGAAGCAGTGCATCGAGCAGTATACAGGGTTTACGCTCCTGCTGCTGATGTAATTCCAATTGCAACTGCTTGGCTCGATGGTCGATTATGTCATCCATGACTGTGTGTATATGCTGGAGCTGCACGCACAGCTCCCGCCACAAAGCGGTACGCTTGAACACAAAGTCCATGGCAAGCAGGGGATTTATCATGCGCTTGAAGAGCAATTCGCTGCTGCGATGAAAGGCAGCCACCAAGTTCGAATGTTCGACCTCTTGCACATGCAACTGATACCCCATTGATGTGTCCACAATGGCATCCAGCAGACAGGAAAAGAGACTATCGGTTACCTCAATGGCCATGCCGTTGCGCAGGCGCAGTTTGTCCAATAGACGATCCGCATGGTGAGCAACAGTGGGCGCAAAACTGCGCAGCAACTGTGGCTGAAATGCTGGTGTCAGGAGGCGACGCTGTGTGGTCCAGTGCTGACCATGGCTGATGAGCAACCCGTTGCCAATGAGTGGGGATAGTTGCTGGAATGTGGCTGCCTTGCGCAACGTTGGATCATGCAGTGCTTGACGGGTTGCCTCCGCGCTATGCAGAAACACCCAGAGCTCTGGACCCAGCCAGAGTCGATAGGTACGACGGTAGCGTTCGCGCAGCTCAGTAAACACCAGAAAGATGTCTGCAACATCAACAACAACATGAACCATACATACATAAAAAAAAAGAAAATCCTTATTATTACTTACATTCGGGCTTCAGTTTGCCAATCATCTGGGCATTACCAATCAGCGGTAACGCCCAGGGTCCAGCCAGGGTGCAGCCTAGGAGCAGACGCTCCCGTTGGCGCCACAAGCAGAGCAAGAAGAGCAGAGCAAGCAGTAGCCAAACCAGAGCCATGCTTGCTTATCGAGAGCGCAATTCAAATTGAATGCCCTGGGAATGGTCATGTGTGTAGCTATATGTGTATATATCAACAGAGTTTGATTGCTGCTAATCAGTCGGCGATATTGTTGCATATAGTAAATCCAATTGGATGTAGGTTGCAGGTTCAATGTACAATTGACAGCGGAATGACTGTTCAATTGATCATTTGCCGCATGTTGATCTTCAACTGTCAGTTAACAGACCTGCAATTCTGCTGATTGCACGCCAAGCAGTCCAACCGCTGATGCACTGCTTGCTACAGATGCAGGTGTAGTCTTCTTTTTGTATTCACTGTTAACATTCAGGTATTAAATACAAATAAGTTGTATTCAATATTCAAGCATATAACCGTATGAATGTATACGAATAACTTGTATGGATTGCAGTATCTAATCTTTAACAACAATTGGTTCTGCAGGTACGATTATGCTGTTTACAGAGGTCAAACTACAGATCGCAGACTGTTAAGTGTGCGTCTGTTAACTATGCCATGAAATGTTATCAAATTTGGTAAACTAGACTCAATCAAACTTGATATTTAACAGAGAGATAGAGATTGTAATTCATTGTGGATATTTGCTTTATTTGGGCATTTTATTTTCTTTTGTACACATATAAATAATTATGCATATTCATGGATTTGTTATATTTAATATCTAAAATTGTATTTAATGCTGCATCAATTGTTTATATGAATGGTGAATGGTGCTCAACATTTTATTTCAATTTTCATATAATTATGTACACATGTATATATGTATATAGATATATGCTTTTTTTCCACTTGTTTTTTTTTTTTGTGTCTAAGGTATTCGGTTAACTTTGTTTATTGTATGCATTTCAACAATCATATATCATATTCTGTTCTATACGTTCTATACTTTTGGCTTTGCTATGAAAAAAAAACCATGTTGTTTATTTTTTTTTTTTGTTTTATTGTTGTTGTAATACTCTGATCCTGATTTTGATTTTGATCCTGAACCGATAACAACTGTCCATGTAAAGTTTCTCAATACAAAATGTTTAAAAATGGTTTTTTTTTTATCATCGTCACATAAAATGTTAACATTGTTGTTCTTAGATCTTAGGACTTTCACCTCTTGCTATACTTGCACTTGCATAAATGCAATAATACATTTATCCTTGCAAAATATATCATATCATATTATATCATATCATAACACATCATACCATATCATATCATACCATATCATATCATATATGTTTATGTCTATATATTTGGGAAACGGAATAAACACTTCTTGAATCCAGATGCCATACTTATACCGAAAATGAAGCATAAATACATACAGACGATATAGACATGCATACACTCAGAGATTGTGAAATCGTGACATCCGATCAAAATCCAAATATATTAGATATATAGTGCATTCAGTAGGTGCTAAACAACAATTAGG
This sequence comes from Sphaerogastrella javana, assembly GCA_037040025.1. Lineage (NCBI taxonomy): Eukaryota > Metazoa > Arthropoda > Insecta > Diptera > Drosophilidae > Sphaerogastrella > Sphaerogastrella javana. The sequence continues at coordinate 4,119 of JBANCZ010004073.1, read as the reverse complement.
GGCCATACCATAGTATTCTCTGGCTGTTCAATTATTTCAGTCATATTCTATATATGATATCTTTATCAATATCCAAATCTTGACTCTCAATTTCAGCTTCCCATACATAAAACTCTCAAATGTGATTTTGATATATGTTCTAATATATATATATATATTTATATATATATTTATATATATATTTATATATATATTTATTTATATCTATATGTATAAATATATGTATATATAATGAGGATCTATGATCTAAGGAGACATGTATATACGTACACAAATACAAATAGAAATACAAATAGAAATATATTCATATTCATATACGTATATGTATTTGTATATTCAATATTTTAATAAGTAATTACGATTAAAGTTCAAGGAATACATTTTGATGGCACAAAGTTATCGCTTAATCATATACATATACACGAGTTTCTACGAGTATAATCCTTTAAGCTAAGGCTAATTAAACGTGCTCCCTCCCAGCACTTGCCGACTATCCAACTAATCGAAGAATGCGTCTTCTGCTACATCAATCTAATTTCTATTACACTTTAACTATCAAGAGAGAACCTCCGCACACTTTCTCTTCCACTCTCTCTCTGTCTCTCTCTTATTCTCTCTTACTTTTCCTATATCTTTCCCTTTCACTGACTATCTATTTTCTTTCAAAGCTTCTACAAGTTAATCTGCTCTAGTCGATAGCGATCGACTAGGAAATGCCCTGCACTCAGTTGCAAATGCCTATGGCAAATTATTTCATATACATATAAGTCCTGTATTTCTAAAGCAATTCTCATTGAAAATTAATAGCATAAATTATTAATTTGTTAGAGTACGTTTAAGATAAATTTTAGAACTATACCTTATACAGTCTGCCGTTAGTTTGATTTAATTAAATAGTCATAGAAACGGGCGCAATTATTCAATTAAAAATATTTAAATTTAATATATCTTAGGGACAGAAAGCTACGTGCCAAATTTCATAACTGTAGCAGCTATAATACCAGAGATCGGTGCACTTATATGTTACAGACAAACATGGCTTAGGAAGCTGTAGCATTGAACCATGCAACATATGTATATATAATGCAATGGATATATATGAATGATATATATTCACAATATGATCTAAGCTTGCTACATCTAATGAATAGATACGCTTTGATAGGGTGCATTTGCATTTGGGTGCAGGCGTACACTTGGAACAACATTAATGGCACCTGGTATAAATTTTGATTCATTTATCGATAGACTAAAAGCACGCACACACACACAGACACGCACAGACACACACAAATACAGACACAAACATTCCTTTAGGTGTACACAATTATGGACTTGAGAGTATGCATGTGTTCAACAAAAATACTGTGTATTTCCAAATGTAAATTGTAAGTTGCCGTTTCCATAACAGCTGCAGTTCCAGTAAAACTTCTAGTTAAACTTCCAGTATCAATTCCAATGGGATTACATATTCCAGTAACTCTTCTTTCAGTATCGCTACCGATTGAAGTTCTTATACCATTTCCAGTTCTAGTCTCATTTTGAGTACCAGTACCAGTACCAGTTCCAGTTGCAGTTCCAGTTCCAGTTCCAGTTCCAATGTCATTTCCAGTTTCAATTCTAGTTTCACTTTTTTTCATCCAGCGGTTGATTAGCAAAGCGTAATTGGACTTCGCCAATGGCTTTGAATCTCGTCTCCATAAAGCAATACGCCTCATCCATAGCAGCTGCTGCAGCACAAGCACCATCGATACTACCATCGATAGAACCATCAATACGCCATCACATGGTGTGCGTGCGCGCCACAGTGCCCCGCCTTCGAGACTAGCTGAAGTAACTGCGTCATAAACTGATCAGTGTAGCCTTGCGTTGCGCTTCCAAGCGCATTTCTAGCATCGCATAAGGCGGCACACTGATCACCAGCAGCACCACCAATGCTATAATCTTCATCGATTCACAGAGGAAGCCATGCGCCGCAAATGTTATCCCCAGACCAAGGAAGCGTAACGCCTGCAATGGTGCCGTCACCTCGGAAACGTGCTCGTGCTGCACATGATTCAGTATGACCAGCGAGAGCAGCAGGGTTTCCCACATACCGTTGCATGCACCCCATGATGCGGCTATCACATAAAAGAGCGCACTGTCATCACTCGATGGCTTCCAGCTGGAAAGCGCCAGCAGCAAGCATGAGTGAAAGAAGAAGCCGGCCACTGCAAGGCAAAAAACATTACATTAAAAAGCGTGTCGAAAATGAGTTAGTCGGGTGTGCAGTATGGCATAAGAGATGAGAAGGGAATCGGATGTGTGTTGGAATATGACAGTTTAAATAAGGAATATAGGGTATGGCATATAGGCAGCCACTTTTTTAAGAGTCGACAAGGAGAGAGTGAGCCAATCCTTTTCCATTTCCTTGCCCATTCCCTTTCCCATTTCCCACTAATCTTTTCACACACTCCATTCCCTCGGTACTTACATATAACCACAATGCGCTTGGTGTGACGCAGCAGCATGCTGAGCGTGCAGGAGACGATGAGCTGCATGAGACCCATACCGATGAGCGCGCCCGCAATCATGCCAATGCCTAGGGAGCAGGACACAAAGGCGCTCAAAAAGTCACCGAGCATGTAACCCTGTTCGGTGCCGACAAAATATGCCAGGGGACCCGCAAAGAGCAGCGTATCGGTAACATCCTTGGCGGTACGTTCATGTCGACCTGCGGCACCTGTTGCCAGTGCCTGACGACCCTGCAACACCGAAAGCAGCACCGATACCAGTGAAAGCAGCACGTATAGCCAGAGCAGTGATTGATCACCGGTACGTGATCCGCTTTCAATGAAGCCGGCATAAAAGGAGTTCATACTGCCGCGGTTGCTGTTGTTATTGTTGTTATTGTTGCTGTTGGTATTGAAGGACCACAGCAACTGGGTTTGCTGTAGTGGGCACATGTCAGCGCCGCAGATGCGTTCACCGTGCTCGTTCCGATTGTAGAAATCATCAGGTTGTGGCCAATTCGTTGGCAATGTGCCATTTGCCTGCATTTCCAGCAGCATCGTGGAGCCAATGGAACTAAAGCTGGAACTAGATTTAGAGCCGGTGCAATTCCAATCGTTGGTATCGCAGGCAAGCAACAGCGAGGCAAGCAGTGCGCCCACAATGAGACCCAAATCCTGAGCGGCGCGAAACCAACGCGCCAAACGTCGCACCTTCTGATCCCGATTGCAGAACATCTTGTGCTCCTCAAGGAACGCATCCGACGGCTGGCTTTGACTCAAACCCACGCCGCATTCGTGTTGTGAACAGCTCAACCTGCCGCCATAGTGCACAATCAGCGCCGCCTTGCAGCTGTTGGCCGCACTGAGCGTAAAACCCAGCAGCAGATACGCCGGCAACAAGGTATAGATGGATGCATACAGATGCGACAGCAGGAACAATGTGACCGCCATGGAGTTACACGCCAGCAATGGTGTATAGCCGTAGCGTCGGATAAGTCGTGTGCTCGGCAGGCTCATGCCAGCGGCCAGCAGGAAGAGTGCACTGAGAAGCAATGAGCCAATGTTGGGTCCAATGCGTAGCCACTGCTCGCGATGATGCCATACCGAACTGGAGCCCTGCAGTGCCATCACTGGCAAAAGCACGGTGCTCATCAGTCCATGGGCAACGCTAAGGCAGCTGAACTGGCGCCACACCTTCTGGCGCACATGGGCGGGCACCTTGTGACGGCAGTTGCGATTATTCAGCGTAATTAGGCGCCTGATCGATGTGGCGCCAATGGAACTATTGATGGACTCGCGCCGTCGTGAGGCAGCCAATGCCGCTTGCACCTGATACGATGAAACTGGATTGATGCGATGTGAGCGCGTTGATATGGGCGACGGTGAATAAGCAGCCAGATGCTAAAAAAAAGAATACAAACATTGCAATATTATTATTAAATTTAATTAATACACATACAGTCGACTCTCGATAATTCAAACTTTCGATAATTCAAAACCTCTCACTAATTCAAAGCTAACACGATTCCCTACAAAACTTTTTAGAACAAAAACCATTCGATAATTCGAACTCTCGATAATTCGAGGTATTTTTAAGGTCCCTTGGAGGTTCGAATTATCGAGAGTC
>JBANCZ010004071.1:0-11033 GCA_037040025.1 Sphaerogastrella javana | reverse complement strand
GCTGGCATACCAAATGAACAATTATGTCTCGTGGGCTCGTAGAGGTGTATAAGAGACAGCCCGTCATGCGAAGTGTTATCTGTGATTCATGGTATTCGTCTTTTGTTTTTTTGCTATATACCATCTGCTAATGCGTTTCTTTTCTATAGGCAACATTGGTCTGGGCGATCTGCAATCGCGACTAATTGAAATGACGGTTGTGTACGAGGAGCAGCTGCAGGGCGAGATACGTGAAGAGAATGAGCGCGCGGCACGAGATCTCGTTAAAGCTGAACAGGATATGGCATATGAGGAAACGTTGCAGGCTGACATGGCCAAGGAGGCAGCAAAGCGACAAAAGGAGGCCGCACAGGCAGCCGAACGCAAACGCATTGATTTCGAAAGAGCCGAAGAAGTTGCTAGACGCGAGTCCATACAGTTAGTGGTACGTGTTATTAAACTATAACTATTATTTATATGATAACCTTTATAATCCACCCTTTCATTGAGCAGGCTAAACAATCATTACCTCCAGAGCCATCCGAACAAGAACCAAACATTTCCAAAATACGCGTACGCAAGCCCACGGGCGATCACTTAGAGCGTCGCTTCCACATAACTGACACACTTCAGGTGCGTGTTTTGCCTACAGATATATTCCATTTGTATCAGTTAAATAAGAACATTTGTGTTTTGCAGGATCTATTGAATTTTGTGGCTTCCAGTGGCTTTCTTATCGATGAGTATAAAGTAATCAGTGGCTGGCCACGGCGCGATTTAACGGCCATCGATAGCATTCAAACGCTGGAAGCGCTTAAATTGTATCCACAGGAAACGCTCATATTGGAGGAGCGATTTTGATGTGCATTGCACAATGTGGGTTACCTCGATTAACGTTTATCAAGCAACTATATCTATACTAGTTTCTGTACCACTTTTATTCTCTTGCGTTTTAAATAATGACGTTTCTTTTCCGTCTCCTTTTCAATCACGAAATACGTTTTAAGTTCAGGATTAACAAATGAACGAAACAAATTAGTGTTGTATCTAATTCGTATGTTAATTTTTAAATTAGAAGAACCACACAACCACAAGAAAACCATTAGAAAACGGTATATAATCATAAGGAAAAAGAGCAACACCATAGATCACTATATACTATAACACGGTGAGCTATCAGGTTATAAGAGAAAAAAAAAAAAAAAAAGAAATTTTTTACATATAAAATAACATAAAAAAAAAAACACAAATAGTCGAAGAGAGTAACGATATGGTCAGACATATATACATATATATAAATTAGATACGATACGATACGATACGATACAATACATTATGATTTAATTTAGCAGCAAGCGACTGCGATGCTCCCAATTACACTCAACGTCCCGCTCAACTTCTCTTAAAAACAAAAGCAACTTGAAGCCCCTATAGCGCTATTTAAGTATTCAAGAAAAAACGCATTTAAGTTTGGCTTGTTTTACTTTTTATTAATAATAAATTATATATATATAACATGTACTGAAAACGTTTGTCTATGTTACACTTTTCTTCACATTTTTTTTTTTTTGTTTTGTTTTTGTTTGTTTTGTACACATAACAACAAAAGGCGTGGGCTGGGGGTTACGAACATTGAAAACAATTGAGCAAAAGATTTTTTTGCAACCTACGAGTATTGTCTGTACAGTGCGCACATAGAGACAGAGATTATATAAAATAAAAAATATACAAATGGGCGTGGATGTGTGCGTGGTAATGATGGCGTCTAGCCGAAGAGTTTCTCCACCGGCGCTAGCACCACGAGCAATATCAACACCACCACAAACAGCAGCAGGACAATGCTGTAGATTCCAAGCAATCCCTTGCGCAGACCTCCGTACTGGAACAGAGAGAATCAACGTTAGATTTTGTAAAGTTTGGTATGGATTTGAGGTGACTTACCGGTGCATCCATTTTCCGCTCCATGCTCATGCCATTGCGCATGGCATGCTGATGATGATGCGTCATGTCGCCCATTTGGAACGTATTCACGCGCTGGCTCTGCTGACGATCCGAGGCAATGCTGGCCACCTGCCAATGATTAACACACAAATAGATCTGTCACATTAATGGACGTAGTCACTAGCTCAAGTGCAGCATGGCATGCGATGAGTGAATTAGTAGCAAATGGATGAGCATTTAATGACCACGCTTACCAGGCACAGCTCCAGAAACAGCTGCTCAAAAAGAAAACCAACTGTTCTTCGCTCTGTGCCTGTATAAACATACTGAAATCTGTACAGTCAGGCAGTGCGAAATATATACTCTATATACACTGGGAACACATGAGAGCAGGGGGGGGGGGCACCCACACAAACACACGCACAGGCATACATAATGAGCTCACACTTACGGAGAATATCAGGTGCACCAGAACATGGAATACGACAAATCCAACCAGTATCCAGTCCATCCACTCAGGCAGCTCTGCCTTGGGCAGTTTTACCGAGAAAAATATGGCGACAACTATGAAAATATAGATTCATTATTAAATCAACTGATCAAGCCTGCCACATGCCACATGCCACATGCCACATGCCACATGCCACATGCCACATGCCACTTACTGGCTAGTATGTGCGCCAAGTTGCCGCCCAGCCAATGGCCCCAGTTGAAGTACGGACGCTTCTTGTCATTGGGTCCTGGGCGGAATAGCGCGCCAATGGGTTGTATGAAGCACAGAATAACCGTAATCAGTCCTATAATGGAGTGCGCGTGCCATACAGCACGTTTCAGCTCCACCCAGATGAGAATGTAGGCAGCTACGGTCAGTGTCCAGGTGGTCACCATGAGCATGCGATGCCAAGCGAACCATTGATCCTTGCCGCAGGTCTGACTGCCCACCCAGGTCTGCTTGAAGTACCTGGCGAAGATGATGCCCAGCGAGGTGGTGCCTATCCAAGCAGCAATCATGAAAGCACCATGCAGACGCACCAACAGCATGCTGGAGCCACCAACATCCTGAACTACAGCCAGATTGATAGGATTGCCCGAGGGCAGCCGACCAATATCATGATAGCCCACACTGTTCTCCTTCAAGCTGCTGCCGGAAGCCACAAGCATGTGGTATAAGCCATTTCTCAGATCAAAGCTGCGTCCCTGCACCACAGTGAGTGGTTCCCGCTGCACCCTGCAATAGATGACGCCATCCACGTACGAAGCATTCAGCAAACGTGCGGAGTTTTGTGGCTGGCGAGAGTTGAATTCATGAATATTCTCTGAATACTTATAAAACACTTGTATACTTACAACACTGGCTCTGACAGCGCCATAGGGACTCGCCGAGGTGTAGGAAGAGTAGAGGTTGACGCGTCCATTCTCTGGCACACATTCGGTGGTCAAATCCTCACCCATTTTGGCGTCATCGGACAAACCGAGTGCCACATAGGCGGCATTGGTACCTGCTCAGAAGAATCGAACATATTATTGTTGCATATAGATTGTCGTCAGCTATGCCAGTATGCACCTTTGCCTGATCTTAGCTCAAACTCGAACACATCGCCACGAACAGTGACCGCTGAGACGGAGGTGCAGCTTTGGCTGGCCACACAGCCATCAGGGAAACCGAAGCAATTCTTGTTCTGACCGCACCCCTCATAGAAGCTGTCCTCCACAGCAACGACCGCATTGGGGGCCACATAGTTTGGTGGCACATAGGGTGAACGAGTGCTGCCGTAGTTAGGCGGATTGGCCGTGGGCAAAGGTACCGCAGAGAGGTCACGTCTCACCACCTGCACAGGGTTGGAGGGCACACCTACCCAGAACTGATCGTACGATTGAGCCACAGTGGCACTAATTGAGCATAAAACATGAATAAGTAATCGATGAAGTCGCAGACTCATACATTCAACACTCACTTGAACACCACTTGACCTAGAAAATCCACGGGCGACTGCCAGTCGATGCTTACGTGCGGCTTGGCTCCCGCATTGCTGTGCGTGGCCGAATTGTTAACGGAGTTCTCACAGTTCTGCAGCTTGACGGTACCGTCCCGACTGGCGCTGAATTGTCCCACTATCTGATAGGGTGGATTGCGATTGCGTGCCTGGATCATAAAGCCACCGAAGCTCAGGCCTCGCGGTACACCTGTTATATCCACGCGCAGTGTCTGACCCTGGCCAATCACCGAGCTGGTCGTCTCAATGCCAAACGGACAGACACTGTTTAGGGGCAGTATTGAGCCTTGGGAGTGGTATGGTAGCATGGTGTCGCATACCGTTTCCGGTGCACCTTGTGGCAGGCAGTGTACGACGCTGCTGGCAATGAGCAGCGCAAGCAGCGCGACCAGCCGCAAGTGTGCCAAATGTCGTTTGCCCAGCACCAATGACATCTTTGGAGCACCTGTCGGAAGCAACGACAGCAATAACAACAAGAGTTAATTATTTTATTATTATTTACTATACGAATTCGCTTTAACTTTTAACCCACGAAGCGTGTCCCGTGTCTGATCTCAACTAAATTGTGCCTGATGTGTGTCTTATGTCATCTCCCTTTCAATGTTTCTGTATCTCTCTCACTCTGTTTAATTACCATGGCCATAATTAATTGCACTCGTCGATGCGTGTGTGCCTGCTTATCGTAGCATGTAGCACCCCCATCAGAAATTGTTCAGATACATTCGTAGATACATTCGTAGATACATTCGCAGATACATTCGCAGATACAGCAGACAGTGCAGACACTGCACACAGATAGGAGCCAACACTCAGTTAGAACTAATCACAACTATTCATTATATCATATCATACCATATCGTATATCTATCACCTATCATCTATCACCATATCGCATCATTTGTATAATGGGTTGTCGCACCCAAAGCATAATTGGAAATATTTATTTATTTATTCTATTTGTATTATTAAATGAACACTAATGAGATCGAGTGACATGAAAATGTCAGACATGGTAAGTACCGTACTGTTGAAAACATAAAACATCGCTTAGCTATTTATTACTGTTTATCAATTGTTTTCATTTACTATGCCTCAGCGGCAATACGTAACAGCCAAACTCATGAGAACCAACATGAACAATGTAAATACTGAGATAAGTTAATCAGTAATTAGTCTAATAACATGCAACAGTAGGGATGGTTTCCAACAAACAGGACCCTAATCAGTATATAGTATTCGGCGCAGAATAGTTTTTAACAGTTCTTGCATGAAAATAGGAGTATTGTATCGTATGTACTACGAAACATGCAGAACGCGGGACCCTGAACAGAAGAGAAGAGACGGCTCAGAATAGGTACCGATCATCACCAAAGAAAATGTGTAATATGAGGCTCAATTGACTAGGATTGTTAAGCTGGTCAAGAATGTAATCACAATAGTGGATTTGTCAAACCTCCATCCATCGAATACACATATTTAAACTTTAACAAAGGAAGCAGACCTCTTAGACTTTTTGAGCACGGGGTCTATTAAATAATTTATGAGCGAATTATTATGGGCATTCCTATAAAAAGAGTGCGTATCGAGGGTTTGTGGATTTTCCCCAGTGACGTTGTTTCCCAGACAGACAGACATGAGTGCTCAGTCAATGGCTTCGGCACATGAATCAGAATCAAGAGCAGGTGACTAATAAGATGTACATGGGAGTAAATAAGTATATAAATTAAGTCATGATTCATCGAGTATTTAATGCAGCTGCGCCCAACTTAGCTCGTAGGGTGACTTTATATGGCATTGCCAGATCGCGCAAATTGCAAAAAGATTGAACGCATAAACGTTTCATGGCATAAACTTGAGGCAAAGCATAATATAACAACTGTGTGTGAATGAGCGGGCTTTTCCCTCGGCCAGTGAATGGTGAGCGACTGTTTGACTGTTCGATTGTTTGAATGTTTGAGTGCTTGACTGTGTGAGTTAAGGTTGTTTTTATAGCGCCATGATCAGCATAGATCAGAAGCAAGCAGAGCGCATGAGCTAAGCATGCTAATTAAGCGCCTACTCATCGACTCATAATATGACGTCGTCTTTATAGTAGTTATAGTTGTTGGTGTCGGTGTTGTCGTTGTCGTAGGGGGAAACTCATAAAGTCAACCGCAACGCCTGAATACAGATCCCAAGAATGCGAATTGAACTTGAATTCGTATAAAAATTAAAAATAAAACACGTTTAACCTTGAGCTTACGCCGAGCTTGCTTTGCTGGCTGTGATTTAATGCCAGTGCCTGAGCTATAACAACTTTTCTCTAAATGTTATTATTATGATATTTTGTTGTTGTTTCAAAATCTTAATTGAAAAGGCGCAAGATTAAAGCGCAAATCCGACACATGCATTGTCTAAACGCCTTCATTTTATACGCAAACTGACACAACCGTACACCCTATAGAGTAATAGCTACACAAAACCCAAAACTCCATTTCATTCAACCTCACAATGGGTGATCTCGCATTGAACTTGACGACTGCAAAATGGAAACCTTGAAAGTAAAGGCATTTATGCTCTAAACGAGAGAGAGAGCCTGATATATCTACAACATAATCGCCGTATAAAGTTCAGCATATGGTATACTTTATATTGAAACCAAGCGCACATTCACTTTTTTTTTGCTGTTTCGTATTTTTTTGGCTTTGAAATGTTTTCAATTTTATTTTTTAGAATGGGTCACTCGAAAGTGTAAACTGAATAATAAAGCAGCGGTGGAAAAAATTTCACCCGTCTCAATTAGCTGCAGTTACCATAAAAATTTATAACTTATATCGATGTACGATTCTTGGCACATGTGTGTGTGTGTGTGTGTGTGTGTGTATATGTCATACCATAGTATAAACATATCTATATGTGCGTGTGTATGGGTTTGGGCATTGGCCCCAAGACAAGTTCGTCCATGACGGAATTCAGCTTTTGTGTGGCTGAACGTGAGACCAAACTGATTAGCCGTTTGCAACTTGCAATTCAAAAAACATACTTTATAGTACACTTGTAGAAACCGAAACCAGCCAAAAACAATGCCGCATTATGTTGGTTTACACACTTGACTCTTGGTATAGCAATAGACTGAGTACAGTGAATGCTCCATAAGTGCAAAATTCGGGTATTCGTATGCCAAAACCTTCTTAGAAGATTGAAAAGTTTTGAATGGCCTCCAACTAGTTTATACATTTATTATGATGTAGTAGTCATTCAAATTGGTACACGTTATCTAGCTAACACTGTACTTCAATTGTCTATGTGCATATGGAACGTAGGTGCTTAGAAAACAGTGTCTATCGAGCTGATGTGAAATGACAGGCCCATGCCCTTGTTAAAGCCAGTTTCAAGTCGCATTCAGTCAACCAATCGCAATTTTTATACATTATATACCATACTTATCTACGAATTGTTGCATGTGTATGTGCACATGCATATAGGCATATACACATACGTCAACATGTACGTAGTGTCATTAAACTGTGCGTTACTTGCCAGTTGACAGCGGTGCTCTAATTGGTTTTTAAAACATTTACAACATTTGCAAAATCACTTCAAGCGTCTTTCACGTTTTCATCCTGCCATATTTAGAAACCTTCATAAACTGATTCAGTGCTCCAAAAACAAAACAAATAATATATATTTTGTATATATATATACATTTTGTTCAAGCACACATAAAAAACATGTACGAACAGACTTTTTAATTAGAAAAAAATACGAAAGAGAAAGAGACGATAAGAGTTCTATTTCTAAACGATTTTTGTAGTTCAATCAGTTAAGGAGTTCGAAATATCTGGTAGACCCGTTATCAATGTCCATCAGCAGCAACTACTTAAGTAATTATACCACCTAAACTACTAAAATTAGGGTCCGAACAGTCCAATCTGTAGTATTGCCAATGGCTGAGATTAAATATTCTTCAATGTCACTTTGAGGCCCTACGAAATTAAAGCTCTCTATAGACTATAGACTTATGTACAAAAAATGTATTTGCAACTTAAAGGGTATTTGAGTTGTGTATAAACTTTCGTATACAGTAGTTTACCACTAACTACCGACACTTAATAACATTCCACAAAAATTAGTTCCATTAGGTTTTTGACCCTACTCCACGGGTGTTCATGGAGTGAGTAGAGAGAGTGTGGGTGTGCTGCCTCAGTAAGTGGGTGGACTGGATTGAGTAGGTTGTGGGGCTTGTGCATGGTCGGGCGCTGTCAAGGTGCTGGGACAGCTAGGCAAATGTTGGTCATTGACGCAATCTTAGACTGGACATCGCGTGCCTCAACTTGCAATTGGGTTAAACATTACTTTACTCTTTTATAGTCGTGTAAACAATAGAAGGGGTCCTTCAATTTTTTACTGAACACATGTACACATGCACGCTCGGTTGAAAAGGTCAATAAAGTAACAGTAAACATATAGCGGAAGCTAAATTAATGATCATTACGCTCTAGTTTATAGCACATTATTATGTTCTCTAATGATTATAGTTGTCTGAGATGACTAAGCAATTCTTGTAATCAATGAAAATCAGCAAAATGAGCGATTATGTGGCAAAATATCTGGATCGATCGATAAGGTGTACTATATTTAGTTTTTAACTAAGTTAATGGGAATTACGTAGAATTTTGTTAGCACTGTCATGCCATAAACTAATAATTACGGGCTAATTTTGTCGGATCTTTATAATATGTGTGGGAAAACCAAACTACTATTATTTTCTAGTCATCAACTCGACACAAGCTACTACTACTCGTTAGAGCTAATCTGAGAAGATAAGGACCGTCTAGCCGAAAGAGTGGTACTCTAAAAAAAATAGGTTACAAAAGAATAATAATGTATACGTAACAAGCCATTTTCTATTATGTGACTTTCTTGCTAGAATTCAAATCATTGAAATTGCTGTACTTGTAACTCGTTAATTGCTACACGTTACTCGTTACTAGTTACTCGTTAGAACTTCACTGTTAAGCAACTAGAACAGCTATGAAATTTACAATATTGAAAAGGAACTGCCATATATCAATCAATTAAATTGGTTCGCTTGGGCTGTTGTAATTATGACTCTATCCAAGAAACTAACAGGTGTACAATCTTGTCCACATCATCTTACATATATGTATATATATATATATAAGAGTGCTCAAAAGTTTGACATATCGTCATTAATTATTGGAATACGTTGCATTGCCAGTTTGATGATGTCAGCCAGATATTTTCGAAATGGTTAACAGAATTAAATAAAAACGGTTAAAGAGACAATTACAATGGCAATTACAATTACAAATTTGATGTGTGTACAATTAGATGCTTCAAACACAGCGAGACACTCACACAAATGCACACACACACTCATTCACATACACACACACTCATTCATATACAACACTTGTAAGAGTTGTAAATAGAAAGCGACTTTTGATTTATCAGCAATTTAGGAATTGTGTGAAATAACTAAGCAGCGACAAGTGGAGTGAGTGCCAGTGTGAGTGCGAGTGTGAGTGCGAGTGAGTATGAGTGCTAGTACGAGTGTGCCAATTGCTAACGGATCGCGTCACGTTCGCTTCCACTCCTCACTTCAAACTGAAGATAAACACGCCCTCACGCTCCATACTATTTCTCAGTTTTGTTATTGTTTTTCGTTTATTGCCTTGTGCATTTTGCTCATTTGCTTTTGTGCCTTATGTATTGCCATTTGCTTTTATTATTACGCCTTGTTTACATCATTTGTTCAACAACAACAACAACAACTGCAGCTGCAATCTACACATGCGCGACACTTGACATCTAGATGGCGTTTGCGTATTGCTAAACATTCACACGTACACACATACATATATATGTATATACATATGCAACGTGCGTGTGTATTTGCATTTGTATGCAAAAAGCAGTTCCATTAATTATTATTTTTTTTTTATTTTAATTTATTTTTGCAACTGTATTAGAATGCAATGCACTTGAGTATTGCCATTGAATATCCCCACGACACCTGAAGAAACAAAAAAAAAAAAAAAACACAAAATCCATGCATGAGACTCAGCTGCCGGTGCAGTTGCTTTTGCATTGTTATGTCAAGTGACAGCCAAAGCGAGAGAGAGAGAGAGAAAAACCAAACAAGAGAGCGTGATCGAGAGCGAGAGCGAAGGTGAGAGTGTAAGACAGAGGGATAGTGAGCGAGAGAGAGAGAGAGAGCGACAAGATACGCATACTAGCGCACAGCATCAATGTCTGGCATAACTGGAAACCGGTTTCCAGTACACCTTTACCGTAGCCACAAAAAGCTACTACTCAACAACAACAACAACAACAACAACAATAACAACAACAACAACAACAACAACAATGACAACAAAAAAGCGACATAGTTGTAGAAACATAAAAACAAAACACACAGGTTTGTTTATTGCCGTTTCCATCCCATATGTATATTTGTTGTAGTTTTTTTTTTCATTTCTTCTTGTTATTGTTATTGTTATTGTTATTGGCTTATTTCGCGCGGAGTCTCTCACAGTCAGCGTTAACTGCGACTTTGGAATTTTGTATAATTTTTTTCTATTTCTTATGTTGTTGTTGTTGTTGTTTTTTTGAAGTGAACCGCAAGTTTGTCTTCTAAACTTGAAACAAGTTATCGGTTTTGTATTAGCCACATAAAAATTCCGCAAATTTCGTTAGTGATTGGGTGCGGCTTTTCTTAGATTCTTGATTTCTTGGTTTCTTTGAGTTTCTTTGATTCTTTATTCTGTTGGTTTTCAAGTTGAATTTCACTTTCAATTGCATTTGAGCAAACATTTGAATGAATATGCATATTGCATGCTCTAGAATTCGGGGCCAATATTCATTTTGGCTTTTGGTATTTAGAACACGCGACGACCGTCAGGCAGTACAGCATTAATTGCATGTGCATAAGTTAAGAAAACTTGTTTGACATACGAAAAGAAGGAGAACACACGCACTAACCTAGAATCTCTGTTGAAACGTTCGAACAAATTTAAGCTTAATTACTCCTCGCCTTTTTTTTTTGTTATGTGGTAAATATTCCGTAAGACTGCGCGCCTCGAATTCAAATCTGCAACTGACAAATCATAGCTC
>JBANCZ010004070.1:0-11033 GCA_037040025.1 Sphaerogastrella javana | reverse complement strand
CGTGTGCTTACACACACACACACACACACACACATACAGTAAAGGACACACTGGCGAAAGCCTAATAAAGTGAAAGTAACAAAATTAGCAACACAATAGCCAAAACAAACAGTGCATAAAAAATGCACACGAGCGCTCTAAGTGCTCAAGTGCAAAAGAGACAACGAGAACAAAAAATTTACACTGAATGAGTGTGGAAAGCGAAAGGAAAGAAAAGCAGCAAAGAGTAAAGCGTAAAAACGTAAAAACGTAATCAATTTCATGTTGCATTCATTCGGGCGTCAGCTGACAAATTACACTCTACTACAAAAAAAAACGCTGCTTGCACGTGAATGTGTTTGTGCGTGTGTGTGTGTGCGACTGTTAAGTCGGCCATAGCTTAACAGCAGCTGCAACAACAACAGCAACATTAACAGTGGCAATAACAGCAACAACTACAGGCGGCATATTAACAGCAGCAGCAGCAGCAGCAGCCTTCGCGCGTGCAAGATAAACACACAAAAACAAAAGCAACTGGGTCACTATATGTGTGTTTGCATGTGTGTGCGTATGTGTGCAACAAAGAGAGCGAAAGAAAGAGAGTGCGAGGGCGTGTGTTTGTTGTTGTTGTTGGTCTAGAGTTTAGTGGAGCGTCGACGCCTGAATGCGAAAATATACTGCAGCAACAGCAGCAGCAGCAACAAAGGTAAGTGAAATTCAATTTAATTGCTTCAATAATACACTCACATATATACACAATCACACATGCATTCTTGTATGTGTGTGCGTAATCCTTGCGCACCTTCACAAAATCCAATACACATATTTACCCTTGAAAATTTTGTACGGCAAACAAAACGCAGCAGCAGCAACAGCAACAGCAGCGATGACGCCGTTAGCATTTCGTTTATGACGGCGTCGGAGTTCGCTTCGGCGTTGACGTCGGCGTCGATGTTAGCATTGCCTTTGCCTTTGTTTATTTTATTGCCGAGACGTTAGCGTTGGCGTCGCAGTCAACGTCAGCGCCGGCGTCAGCGGCATCGTTGGCACTTAGACAATTTAAGCGCCGTTATCTTTAACGTAAGCGTCGGCGTCGGCTTTGACGTTAGCGTTGGCTTTGCCATTACTTACGTTAATGCTGATTGCGCGCCGTCAACATTAACATTGACGTCGCAGTCAACGTCGCCGTCAGCGTTGCCTTTGCCTTTGTCGTTGCCTTTGCTTACGTTATTGTTGATTTACGCGTCGTTAGCGTTAACGTCAAAGTCAACCTTAGCGTAAGCGTTGCTGTTAACTTTGACATTGCAAGCGTGTGCGGCATTTTATGCGGCGAAAACTTTGGATAACGTTGACAGCGGCAATGTTAGCAACAATAACGTAAGCAACAATAACGTAAGCAGCCATAACATAAGCAACAATAACGTAAGCAATAACAGCATCAAAAGCAACAACAGCAACAGCAGCAATCGCTTTAACAGGAGTCAAAAGTAAATGGCCAACGAAATGTGGACAAAAGGCGAAAGCAATAACAAAGACCAAAAGCACAAAATGGCAAATAACAAAACAGCAAAACATAAAAGGGAAACAGGGAAAAGGAATAACAAAAAAATAACGGTTAAATAAAATATACTTGCTTTTGTATACGCCCGCAAACAACAAACACACACAGCATAGAACACACACATGCAAACAAGCAGCGCGCAATTTTTTCCTTTCCTACTGTACTTATTGCAAACCCCTCCCCCCATCGAAACGTACGCCCATGGCAGTCGTGCCTTTTCTGCTAACTGTGGGTATTATTTTGCCTGCTGATGTGGGTCATAAATGTTACTCCATTTTTATGGCCAACTTGCAGGCGAAGTAGTAGAAAGCAAAAGCAAAAGAAACTCAAGAAATACACACAAAAACAACACGAATAAAAACAACAACAAAAACAAAAACAAAACCAACAACAGAAACAGCAATAGAAAGAAGAAGAAGAAGAAGAAGAAGTAAATGAAAGAGCTGCCAGCATAACCAAATAGCAATTTCAACTGCCCAGAGAAGCCAAGATGAAGAAGAAGAGCAAAGAGGTGAGCAAAGAGAAGAGCAAAGAGTAGACTAGGAAGGGGGCAATGGAATGAAGATTGAGCTAAAACGGTAAGCAGAGCAGCGCAAAAGCCATTAAATACACGCTGTATGCTGTGTGCCAGTCTATGTGTGTGTGTGTGTGTGTGTGCGAGGATAACTATAAGAGTGTGTATACATATGTATTTGTAAATGTATGTGTATGTGTGTGTCTATATTATATATACACTTCAAACTATAAGGGTTAAGCCAACTAATTGACTGACTGACAGCGCAGCGAAAGTGTTCAATATGCATAAATAAATAATAGTAAATATAAACAAACTCACACACACACACACATACGTATAAATTGGTCATGCAAACTTACTTGATCTGGCAACCCTGTGCAACATTTTGGCTGCTCTCTGTCTCTCTTCATTTGACGTCATTATCCAAATGTTTTGTTGTTGTTTTCGTCTGTTATACTTTGCCTTCTTTTCTCTCTCTCTCTCTCTCCCTCTCTCTCTTTCTTTATCTCTCTCTCTCTTTCGCTTGTCTTGTTTTCATTTCTTATTTGACTCTTGCGTGTTAAAGTGTTATTATACAGCATGCGAGCAAGCGAGACAGACTGAGTTGGGGAGAGCGTGAGAGTGAGTGAGAAAGAGTGAGAGTGAGTGAGAGAGAGAGTGTGTGAGAGCGAGTGAGTGAGATTGAATATGCATGCAATGGGCAACTGGTGAGATTTTTGTTTTATGTGTTACCTTTTGAAGAGTTATTCGTTTCTATCTCTCTTTCTCTCTCGCTTGCACACTGGAGTGCCAATTAGAGACGCAAAAGTAAAAGCAAAACATAAAAAAAAACTTTGCGACAGTTTGCTAACATTTTGGCACAATAAAATCATACACACACACACACATATATAAACTCACACACTCACACACACTCACCTACACTAACATACACTAACATACACACCCACACTCACATACACACACTCATAGCTTATGCTTGTATGTAAAAGCTAAATCCTTTTCGTATGTCCGCGCTGCGTTCTCCTTGCCCAACAACTGTCATTTTGTGGCTGGCGTGACCTTGGATAGTCTGTATGTGTGTGTGTGTGTGAGTGTATATATGTGTATGTGTGTATGAGTTTATGTGAGTGTGTGTGTGTGAGTGTGTGTGTGCAGCAAACGGAATGCAAATCCATTGAAAGCGTTCAGGCTCTGCAGTTCAAGGCTACTTTTACGTTACGCAAGCGAAACAAACACACACACACACAGATACATACACAAACACACATATATACACACACACATAGAGTATCCTTGAAGCGGTTTCTCATGTTGCATGCGTTGCGTTGACATTTGCAACTGACGCTGGCAGCTGCAGCTCAAAATTTCTCTCACTCGCTCTCTCTCTCTCTCTCTCTCTCTCTCTTTCTCTTTCTCTCACACTCTCTGGGTTTCGTTTCCGTTTCCGTTTCCTTTTGTGATTTTCGTTTTCTTATGCAATCGCAGCGCAAAGACAAAAACCTCTTCAATTAAGGCAGCAAATAAATAAATTAAATGTAAATGAATTACATTTTAATTATTATGCAAGTGTCTCTGCCGCATGCCACATGTCGCATGCCACATATCCCTTGCCACATGCCACATGTGTGCGTGTCGCTTTTTTTGGCCTTTATTTTTTTTTTATGTCTTTTTGTCTTTGGCTCAATGTCAATGCATATTTGAACGGGTTTTGTTTTTGTTTAATCGAAGTGCCACTGCCAGGTGGCAGGTGTGGGCGTGCCATGTGTGTGTGTGTGTGTGTGTGTGTATGTGTGAGATATGACATAAGTTAGTTTATTTTTTTTTTTCTGTTTCTCATTCTCATATTAATGTAACCATGCATAGACTGGCATTGGGCCACGCAATAATTTGCTTCGTTTGATCGCTGATAAGGCGGTGGCCACGCCCTCGATGAGACAGGTAGACCAAGCAAGGAATGGGCAACTACTGACTAGTTATTGGGTTTTGGCAAGGGGCTGAAGGGGTGGAGGGGGGCAAATAATCTATAGAACGTTGAAAATATGCATGGAATACGCATGAAATATACATGAAATATACATGAAATATACATGAAATACACATGCTTTGGTAAGCAGAAATATCAGCTGTTCTTGAAGAGAAAACTATTCTTAAGAAGTATAAATGAATTCGGCTTAACTTTTATAGAAACACTGTAAACATAGTTTTGCTTTAGATGCTTGCTTTCTCTCTCTCTCTTTCTCTCTCTCTCTCTCTCTCTCTCTCTCTCTCTATCAATTCACACCTTTATATTTCTTGTTATGTGTGTATCTTTCTGCCTTGCTTTCTTGCTATCCCTCTCCTTTTCCCTATCACTATAATGACATATCCCTCTCTATTTCTGTTGCAGTCTCGCTCAATCGACATTTCTCTTTCTCTCTCTGCCTTTCTTTATCAAACTATATTTTCGTCTCTCTCCTTTCCTCGTTGTATTATTCTCTGTCTCTCTCAATCTATATAATTCTACTTCTATCTCTACATCTCTCTCACTCTCTCTACATCTCTTCTTCTTCTCTGCCCTCTCTTCTCTCTCTCTCTCTCTCTCCACATCGATCATTCTTTCCTGTTCACACGCACCCACTTGAGCTGCTTGTTTTCATTTCAATTTGTGACGCATTTGAATGCAATTTGTCAGCTCTTAGGAACTGAAATTGATATTTGATGCATTGAGAAATGTGAAATGTCAAATTGATAGCTTGACAGCTTGACAGAGTTGCCACAGAGACGCACAGATGCAGCAGGAAAAAATCAATTTGCATTACAAGGCGGCAAAAGGCAAGAAATGGAGGAGAGAGAAAGAGAGACAAAGAGAGAGAGAGAGAGAGAGAGAGAGAGAGAGTAGGGGGGGGGGGGGCAAGTGTGAATGGAATAGTGTGGAATGCATTGCATAAAAACATCAGCAAAAATTAAACTCAAATGCAACTCATAAAAGTGAAGTTGGCTGCTCATTAGGCAGCCAGAGTTGCCACTTAAAATGTGTTTTGTTGTTGTTGTTGGTTTGTGTGTTTTTTTTGCTGCATTTGACTTTGATTTTCATTTTGTTGCCTATTTTCATTAAAAACTTGTGCATCAGCAAGTTGACGATGGCTTCTCCTCGTCGTTGCTGCGCTTCAATGAGTGGCACTAAAAAACATAAAACCAAACACGATTTAGGACACGCGCGCTCTCAGCGTTAAAACACCAAAAATATATATATAAGTAAAAAAAAAATAAATAAAATAGAAATATGTATATATAAATAAAAAAAGGATACAAATTTTTTTTATTTATAAAAAAATATAAATAAAAAAAATTGCTATACATTAAATAGAAAAAATACATATAAACAAATTTATAAAAGGAATAGAAATTAAAACATAGAAAAAAAAATATAATTAACAAATATAAACATAAAAAATGGATATATAAAAATAAAAATAAAAACAAAGAAATATAAATAAAAAAAATATAGGAAGAAAAGGAAAAATGGAATTTAAAAATATATAAACAAAAAATTTATAAATAAAAACAATAAATAAAAAAGAAATATAAATAAAAAAAATATAAATAAAAAAAAATTAAATAAAAGAATAGAAATCAATGGAAAATGGGGGAAAAATAGAAATAAAAAACTGCAATTAAAAAAAAGAAAAAATTTTTGCATCAATAGCGACTAATTTAGTTCTAGCTGCTGTTGCTTAGTTATCGTTGCTGTCTGGGCTGTAGTTCTTGTTGTCCCTTTTGTTTTTGTTGTTGTTGTTATTACTTTTGTTCCTGGACGCCATTTTGAAAGTCACTCGAGCCTGCACGTGCTTTTGTGACCTCGGCCATTTTCTTTTGTGTTTTCTTTGTTTGTAGTTGTTGCTGTTGTTGTTGTTGCTGTTGTTGTTGTTGTTGCTGCTGCTGCTGCTATGTGAATGCGTTTTTATGTTTTCGTTTGTGTTTCTTTTAATAGAACCATCATACCCTGTAATAGGCCAAAGCAAACTAAAGGGTTGTATGCCATGTAATCAATATATGAATTATTTATATATGTGTACAGTAAGTAGGTGGTATTACCAATTCTATGTTCTAGTGGCTCAAATGATGAAATGTCTAAGGGGACTTTGTTGTGCACATAATCTATTGCATAAGTCATTTCCCAAACTGTATAACATTTATTTCATGTCCAAATTACACTGCAAACACCAAAATGTTGTCCATTCATATTTCATGAACTTTCTCTCTCTCTATCTACCTCTATCTCTCTCTCTTTGTCTATATCTCTTTCTGTCGACTCGCACGCTATTTGTATTTGCATAGAACTTATCGGGTGAAATTAGAGTAATACAAAGTACAGGTCATATATATGGCAGTCGTTAAAGTAATTATGGAACTTTATCATTGATGACATTTTAATAAATATTAGAGTAAAGAAAAAAGAAAATGCAAATAAATTGCAAACAATTGTCGAGAGGTTTTTTCTCTCTTTTTTTCTCTCTCTGTTTGCAATTGAATTGCAGCGTATAAAAATCAAATCGTAGATAGAAACAAAATGAAACGAAATGCAACGAAATGGAATTGAAACGGAAACGTTAAAACGACGGCGCAACTAAAAACAATTTGCCGTAATCAAAACGAAATCAGCAAAGCGCAAACCGCAGACACACTAAAGGAAAATATAAAGAGAGAGAGAGATAGAAAAACAAAAAACATATAAAGCACAAGGATAAACTTAAAAAAAAGTAAGAAAAAGAAAAACTAGAGCAGCTGCAGCAAATAGTTGGGGAAATAAGAAGAAAATCAAACTAGGTCGAACATGGTTATACACTATAAATAATTTCTTAAAGAGAACAAAACCCAAAAGACAAAGAAAGAATAGAGAGAAGAAGAGAAATTTAATATATATATGAATTAAGTGGAAAATATTTAGTTGAATTTAATAATAATAATTATAATTCATTAAAAAGATCAAGAGAATAGATCCAAAAGACAATGAAAGATTAGATGGTAAAGGGAATTGAAGGGGTAAGGAATACTATAATTCTGTTAGTTGAATATAGTTGTTCTTTGAAAAAATATTATAATAAACTAAAATTAAATCTCTGGTAAAAGGAAAAGCAAACACGGCCACAAATTAGTGCAACCCCATTGGGAATTAATTTACCAATATAAAGAATAGACTTTTGTTTAACTAGTTAGGGTTGCCCAGCGGCTTTTGATATGCTCTGCACCATTTCGCACTCATTATTATTATTATTATTATTATTATTATTGTTATTATTATCATGCCATTGTTATTATTCGCTATACAAACTTAACTTAACTGAACGATAAAGTTGATTTAACTTTTGTGAATAGAGTGAATGTTTGAGTGGGGAAGAGCAATAGATGCACTCAATGCGAGTCGTGGATAAAGTCAACAGCCGACAGGAACAGGATAAGAGGGTAGGACTACAGATAATAAGGGGAGAAAGTGAGCAGAGGGAGAAAGAGAGAGAAAGAGAGTGGAAGAGGAAGAGGGAGAGAGAGGCAGCATGAGCAGAGATAGGAGTAGAAAGCAGTTGGGGGAAAAAGTCAAATGGGGAAGGAACGGACGGGAAGCAGATAGAGAGCAGTTAGACAAGAGAAGGCAGTGAAAGGCATAGGGAGCAATCGAGGGGACAAGGTGAGCGAATGCAGAGAGAAAGGGAGAGAGAGAGGTCATTATATATTTGTTGTCACTAGAAAAATATTTGTGCTTTGCGCTTGATTTATGCTTTAGCCAAAGGTAGCGAATGCCACAGCGAACTGCAAACAATGTTGGAAGAGTAGGAGATGGGAAAGGGAAGGGAAAATATGGTAAAGGGAAGGGGAAGAGGGATGGGAAAGAGATGGTAAAGGGAAGGAGAAGAGAAGGAAAAGGGAACGGCAAGGTAGGAGATAGATATAAAAACGTTCCATAGGAATGTGGCAACGGAAACGCGATGCTGTTGGTAATATGCAAATGTTGCTGGGAAATAGAGACCATAGATATAGACTATGGATGCTGTGTGTATATATGTGTGAGCTGTTGAAGGGGGGGGCGGTATGGAGGGGGTAAAAATTCTAGGCAACGGCAGGTTAAGTGTAACTTTTTGTTATTGCGGTTTTATTATTGTTTCAACTGCCGCAAACTGTTGCAAGTAACTACCACAACGTGGGGAAAGGGTGTGAAGGGGGTTATACGCTTGTATCTAAGCAAATGTCAATTGTTGTCACTGGCAGACCCGATGTTTATGTAGCGTAGCACAAAAGGAAACAAAAGATCTGGGAGGGGGGGGGGGTGTATAGAAAGGGAAAAGCTATGTAGAAAAAGGATACAATTCTGGGCTATTGTATAAGAAAAGAAACGCAAATCGCAAATGACGTAAAAAAAGGGTAAGCAAAAAATTAACAATTCAATTTAAAGCGAGGCAACAGCACGCACACAAAAGGCACGTAAAGCGTAGAAAGAGAAAGATAGAGAACAGGAGAAGAGAGAGATATAGAGAAAGAGAGAGAGATTGAGGTAGAGCGGGATAGAGAGAGAGATAGAGAGAGAGAGAGAGAGAGAGAGAGAGAGACATGCACTAGACAGCCAGACAAGCTGAGCAATCGAATGGGAAAATTCCACAGAGCGAAAGAGTGAGAGAGAGGGAAGGGATCGGAAGGGGGAGGGAGAGAAGAGGATGGCTGAGGCCCCAGGCAGGTTCAAAGGTTGACGCACACACTTGACAATGACAATCGTTTGTTTTGCTGTCAATTGTTGCTGTTGTTGTATGCCACTCACACACAGACACACACGCACATACACTGTCACAAAATTTAATAAAGGGCTTAAAGTTGCAACAAAATAAGTGTGGCAGGCAGTAGGAAGAAAAAGAGAGAGAGAAAAGTTTTCTTTTGGCAGCAGCAAGTGCAAAAATGAAAATGAAAAAGCGCTGAAGAAAAAGTGAAAACTTTTGCCGGGGCCAGGGCCACAGCTGCTGCTGCTTGCTGCTACTGCTGTTGCTGCTGTTTCTGTTTGCAGTTGCTGCCACAGCCAATGTAGGGCTGCTGCCACGCCCACATTGCGTGCCAGGCACAAACTCTTTGACATTGTCATAGTCTTTATGTCGACGACTTCTTCTTCTGTCGCTGTATACGGCCTTGTCAATGTGCGCCCATTGCTGCCGCCCCATTGTCACGCCCCTTTGTATTGCCCCTCTGCTCCTCTGTTTCTGCTGCTACTGGTTCGTTACCTGTTCGTCTTTTGTCCTTGTGTCCTGCTGCTTTTGTGGTCTCTGGCTTGTTGTATATATTTAGCTGGAGCCTTTATTAAATTTTGCGCTCTGCTTATAATTCAAAATGTTTGTGTGTGTGTGTGTGTGTGTGTGAGTACGTGTGTGTATGTGGGCGTGGCCAAAGAGCAGGTCGTAACGCCTTTTGTTCTGCTGGTGCTGCTACTTATTGGACCCCATGGCGCAGACGTTGCCGTCATTTTGGTTTCAGTTTTGCTCGTATTTAGATTTTAATTTGCGATAGCAAAACTTCTTAATAGGATTTCACTGTCGCAGCACACACACACACTCGCACACACACACATACACACAGACAGCCAGAGACAAAGGCATAGACAGGAAGAGCGACAGACAGGCAGACAGACAGACAGAGAGACAGACGGAGAGACAGACAGCCCGCATATAAACACACATTTAGCCTAGACATGGAAAATATTTTTGCTTTCTCTTTTTTTCCTCTACCTTCGTTGTTGTTGTCGGAATTATAGCGCATTATGTTGTCAGCACGCATGAAAAACAACAACTCCTTTTTTTTCGAGACTTCGTATACCCTGTAGTTACAGGTAAAGTAGGATGTGCTTGATTGCTAGAAATGTAGATTGATAAATGCCATTCCTATCATCATATACCTAAATTATCGATAGAACATTTTCAATGTTTAATTTTTCTATCGACAATTTAGGTATATGATGATAGGGATGACACGAATCATAATCAAATGATGCACAATAATCGATTATTTTCCTACAAATTTCGATTTAATCGAATCGATATCTTTTTGCTATCCCTAGGTATATCATATGTTTTGAAAAAACAGGGTATACACAAATATATAGTTATTCCGGTATGATTAAAAAAGACATGTATAGCATCAATAAATTAAACGAATTTATAAAGAAAGGATGTAGAGTAGTAGTGCTGATAAATGACACACTTCTAAGTGGCACTAAAATGAAGATATCCATGCCTACACATTGGGTTGTATGGCGCACACCCTTTTTAATTAAAACTGATGGCACTGTTCAGCAAAACATTTTTACATGGGGGGATGAGAATGCTGAGATAAGAGAAGGTACTGAAGTTAAATTTTATATGGATAGATTTTTTGGAGGGTTGGTTTTCGAACCGTTTAAATAGATATGAAAAAAATAATAATGATTTTTATTACCTCTATGCTTGTGGCGTCATGTGCAGATAACCTTACCTTTACTCCAAAAGAAGATATGTTTCCCGAAGCTAAGGTTGGGAGGTTTTATTATGCGGAAGTTACTGCTAAATATGATACAGGGGAGGTTTTTTATTTTTTAAAAAATAACACTCAAATAAGAATAACTCCCGCAGGTACTGGGTTAGCAACTACACCTGAGTTTGGTAATAAAGCTAATAGTAAATATTATGATAAAATTATTATATCTGGAGTTCCTAAAGAAGAAGGTGAAGCATTAATCCTTATACACACTATGACATATCCAACCATGTATAATCCAGGAAAATACTTTAATAAAAAAATTAAGTTAAATATTACCAAGGAGTAAATAGGATTGATTTTATGATGTGCGCTGCACGACTCAGCAGACCCGGACCATGTGGCGATAGAGAACTACAGGCGTAACGTGCTACGCATATCCACGGTGAGCGCCTAATCAGTCGTGATGATATGTGAACCGTGGTATTTAATTACATTGAGTGTGACTACAAT